>PVLC010040293.1:0-16342 GCA_004027655.1 Graphiurus murinus
GACCTTACTATGCTATATATTCAATGTATTCTCTGAGGTTGAAACAGTGTTACATAGAATTGCATTTCTTTATTACTTAAAAAGAATATCTAGAATTAATACATACTAAAGAAAGTATATTTTTATTGTGGGATTTTATTACTGTTAATCCCCTTCTAACGTTATGCAGAAAAGTTGCCTTTATTCTAAACCAAAATATATTCTTTCAAATGTTTATCTTTAGGTTGGGGATAGCTCAGTAGTAGAGCACTTGCCTAGCGTGGGCATGACACTAGGTTCAAATCTAAGAACTGACAAAAAGAAAAAGGTTTCACAGGCCCAGATATAAGATTGTCATAATCTATGTAGACACAGAAAAAAAATATTTAATAAATCCACTATTCGTGGTGCATGCCCATACCCCAGTATTTGAGAGACTGAGACAAAAGACTGCAGGTTCAAAGCCAGCTTTAGCAACTTAGCAAGGCTCTCAGTAATTTAGCAGGACCATGTTTCCAAATTAATAAAATAGGGCCGGGGGTGTAGCTAAGAGTTAGAATGTCCCTGGATTTAATTCCCAGCATCAATTACCAATAAATAAACAAACAATCCTATAAATATATATTCATTTTTTCAATTAGCAAAAAACCAAAGAGCATTCTATCTCCAAGATACCCACCCTCAGCACCTTCTATTTATTATTTTGAAACAGGGTTTCACTAAGTTGCTGAGGATCTAGTTAAGTTGCTTAGGCTAGTCTTGAACCTCCTTTCTCAACCTTCCAAGTACTGGGATTACAGGAATAAACCATTGTGCCTGGCAAAATATTATTTTCTGATAAATAAAGTATATTAATGATAATAGTTTTATTTCCTAACAAACATCATCATCCATATATTTTATGTAAAATACCTAAAATCTGTAGGACTGAGGCAAAAATATCTTTATGTTATTCATAAAAAACTAAAAGTTACCAAATTTGATTGAAAACATTTACAAATCTTTAAATGGATTCTACCTGACACCTCTAAACATTGTATTATTATCATTACATTCTCTACAACAGTTAAAATTAAAATAAGGAGTCTGTAAAAGTTTGCCTTTGCAACCTACAGGCAAACTTTATTCCTTATTCATATTGAGTTTATGATACTCATTTAAAACATATATAAATACTTCGATATATATATATATATATAAACATATATATATATAAATACTTCGATTCTATGATTATGAAGTATGGCAAAAATTATTTGATAATACAAGAAAACACTATATGCTTATTTTATGTAAAATAAAGCTGTTAGTAATATTGAAACTCTTGATGTTAGTATGAAGTAAAATCCTATATGAATTTTGAAGTTAAAGGATGTGTGAGAAAAAAAAATCCAGAATGGATATTCTTATCAATAGTTTAAAGGACAATTAATAAACTGATGTATTTGTCCTACTGTCAACTCTTGATCATTCATTCATGAATGAGTCATTTCCTTGGTAATTATTATGTAACACTAGTGGAGATGCAAGTAATTTAGAAATGAGACAGATTATGGCTGTTAAATAAATTAAAACTTAATAGAGATATTCACAAAACTAACTGCAGTGCAAGGTATAGTGCGATAAAGTCCCTGAGGACTGAGCTCTGAAGTAAAAAAAATAAAATAAAATAAATCTTCAATTTGGAAGATCAGGGAATATTTTGTCTTTAAGGTGGTGTTTAAGTTGAGCCTTGATAAGATGTTTAGAGACACACATGTGGGTATGCAAACATAAGAAAAAAAGACTAATAAATAGCAGCTTATGATTTAAAATAACTACCTAATTCGAAAATGATTGATATAATGGAAAAAAAGAATGAATTTAAGATACATGCTTACATCCAGATTCCACATGGGAACAAATTACATGTTTTTTATTATTAGGTCCTTTTATGAATAATACATTTTTGTATGAGGATTAAGCATGATAATTTATATAATTCACATGGTATATAATAGACACTTAACAAAGGATAGCTCCCAGGGAGTGTATTCATAAAAGAGATAACGGTCTTCTTCTTCAAAAAGAATCAGCTATAATATGAATTTGTTTACCTTTTCTTTACATACCTTCACCTTATTCTTCATCCCTTCCTTCTCCTCCTCTTCTTTCTCCTTTCAGTCCTTCTCTTTGATTCATCAATTTCTTATTTTCAATACAAAATCTCAAATCTAATCCTTTGTGATTCTTTCAACTGAGTTATTTAGAAGTTACTTTTATGACAACATTAAATAGAGGGAATGTCAGATCCCTCATCAAATGTGTTTTTGAGAAGTAATGTACATGCTGGTTATTATTTTTTTGATAACAAGAAAAGAAGTATATATTCACCATTTTTCACCTAAATAAAAAGAGCAGTGTATCACACTTACTTCTTATTCAACCTGCTAACCAGTGATTTTCCCTTCTCCTGATACTTAAATTCTCTTTTCAGAAGATTTTGTTTGAAAACAACCTTCAGTTGTTATAGGAAGCAAAAGAAAGTTTTATACTGACTTTGAAACATACTGAAGGATTGAATTAGGTAAAAAAGCTGCATGAAATATTTCACATGCATATAAAAATAGATATCCTTTTAAATTAAAAAAAAAACACAACTTGTCCTTGAATATTCTGGAGGAGTTCAAGTGGAACAAAAGTTTACAAGAAAACCAATTTTTTCTTCCCCAAAATAGATTTATGGCACAGGCTCAAATTTTACATTTTACAGAAGTCCAATTTTAACATTTGCACAGTTTACTTTGAAGAACAGTAGTAATCTTAAATATATAAATACACTGCATTCTACCTTAGATGTTTAGATACAGATTAAGTGGAAGTTCTGAGAAATTTATTTTTGAGAACCCAAGTATAATTTATTTAAATCAATGATCAACCATTATTTTGTTCTATAGTTATTGTTCTGTTTTAAACCACAAATTGTATCTAATAATATTAAATATGAGGCATGCTTTTAGAACTTACATAATGCTCATGCAATTGAACATTATTTGAATTTATTTTAAGGAAGATTGGTGTATTTTGAAAGCATCATTCTAATTCATGAATAACTTAGTTCTTTGTATTTTTACATGAAATACACCATTTATGGAAAAAGTGGAGCAAAGTGATTTTGTTTAAAAGAGATTAGATCAATAATTCATGAACATCTGCATGGAGTGATAGCTAAACTATTTACATGTCATGAAAACACTGAAGTGAAGCCATAATAAGAAATTATGTTAATTATACTGCATTAAAAGGTTTTATCAAGCTAAAAATGCTTTAACCATTCTTTATTTAAAATTTAGGATTGGTAGCTGATATAAAAGTTATTTCATTCCCAATAGTAAAAATTTTGTTTGAAATAAATACAAGACATATAGCATAACAGACAATAATGTCATTATAATAGAATGAAAATAAATGAATTAGGATTAATAATTTATATATAAAAGGGGCATACCATGGATACCTATGATTAGAATAACAAAAACAGTGATTTCAAACAAAGATTTTCAATTTAGACTAATGAAATTTGACATGACATTTCTCTCCAATATCACCTTCTGACCCTTGAAACATCACTGTCCAAGTTTCACTTTCAACCCAGAATGGGTATACAAATATCTATCACGTGTGATTATTTTGTAGATTAAAGGAGGAAATGTATCTAAAGTTCCTTGCACATGGTCTGGCAACTTAGAAACATGTTAGATTTTGCTTAGTAAAACAAAATGATCTTAGGAAAGATTATTTTAAAAAAAGGAAATCTTTGATGTTGAATATTTCATATGGATAAATGCTTAGCAGTAAGCAAATAACACTGCTTAGCAAATAACACTGATTACCATTACTATTGATGGATTGATTTATTGGTATTGGGGACTGAACCCAGAGGCATTCTACCTTTAAGCTATACCTCTAGCCTGATTTTTATTTTTATTTGGAAACAGGGTTTTTCTAGGTTGCTGAGAGCCTCACTAAGTTTCAGAGGCTGGATTTGGACCTGGAGCTGTGGTTCTCCTGTCTCAGCCTTCCAAGTACTGGATTTAGAGGCATGCATCAATATGCTTGACTTATTGTATTTTTAATAAAATGCATTTAAAAAGTATAACAGTGGTGTGATACAGTTTCCAAAAATTCTTATCAAACTATAGGATTAGACTTCTCTGTAAGGGGTATAGTTGTTTTTCTGTTCTTACATGACATTCCAACATATTAGAACTTTCAAACAGGATTATATAAGCGATATATGCATATCAATGTTTATAGTAGCATAATTCACAAGAGCCAACCTAGATATCCATCAACTGATGAATGGATCAAAAAAAATTATGGGATGGAATTCTACTCGGCCATAAAAAAGATCAAAATCATGTCTTTTACAGAAAAATATACCTGGAGGATGGAGGACATTGTGCTAAATGAGATTAGCCAGTCACAGAAAGTGAATAGTCATATGTTTTTTTATGTGAAAGCTAGAGAGTCGTTGTGATACAAGACTTTTGATAATAGAGGAAAAACCCTAGTGTAGCAATGGAAAGGACCTAGGGAAGGGTGGGGGGTAGGAGAGAGAATTAATGAAGGAAACACTTCCACTGAAATTATTTATATATGTGAAATTATCAGTGCCAATCTCAATATTGTGTATGAGGAAGGGTAGGAAGTGGGAAAAAGAGCTAGGAGGAAACTTACCAAGTGCTGTGTGCATGTATGTCCCTATAACTCTAAACTACAATTATGATGTGAGACTACAATATGCCAATAAAACTATATTTTTTAAAAACAGAATTATGTTAAATATTTGTAACTAGTTTATTTGATACAAACTCTCCAAATAGATGAATGGAAAGACATATGGAGCATTACACTTAGGAAGGACAATTCATGTGATATCCTTGCTGGAGAAGAGTGTGACTAAGCAAGGCAGATGGGATTTCCTACAGCTGTACTTCTGAAACTGACACTCCCAGCCTGCCTTGAGCATTGTTTCTTTCAATCAGATCACCTTCCACCTTGGCATGGCCAGGGAAGAACAGACCTGGTGCATTTATCCTCCTGCACACTTTTCACATAATTGGTGCAAAGAGGAATTTGTTAGGAATAGAGGTTAATCAAAATCATCTAAGTTACTTTATGAGATCAGCTCTACCTTTTCTGTACAGCTCTCTTAATCTAATTGGATTTCTTCTGGAAATTCAAGGATCTAGTTAGAATGGTATAATTTAAAAGAAGAGTGGTATAATTAGAATGATATAATTTAAGAGAGCAAACCTAGATAAGCCTTTCTTCTTCACCTGTCTCCTAATCATAAATAAAACACTAAGGCACCTGGAAACAGATGACTTGGGACTTTTTGCCCATCATCAACATCCTTCCTGGAAGAAAAAAATGCTCTCCAGAGACCCTGAAGAATGACTTCGTATTCTGAGATTAATATATAATGTGGTGCTATTTTAAGATGAATCTGTTTTCTCTGTTGGATCTCCTACTTATTAGTAGAATTCAGCTAATGGGAAAGCATTTTCACAATGGTTTCATGAAAGGATTGCTCTGATTTTTGTTTAGTCTGACATTTTGTACTTCTCAGGCACTAAAAAAATGTTATCTGTCCTAATCTTTTCTCAGTTTAGTAACTGCACACTCTTCATGTGCACATGCTGCCCAACTCTACTGTCACAAGTGAAACTTCTTGAGAATCTCCTACATGGAGATAACTCAGGCTTTAGCTTAGATGTATTTCCCCACAGACTTCATGTGTTCTCATATATCTATGGACCAGTGGTTAAAGGTGCTCTAATTCATATTGACATAGTTATGCTGAATCTCAAGATCCATATATATCCATATATATGTGTGTGTGTATATATATATACATATATATATGTATATATGCATGTGTCTGTCTGTGTGTGTTTGTGTATGTGTATGTGTGCATGTAGTTTGGCTTGGTGTTTGATTCCTTGTTACACTATCTCCATTAAGGTGCTCTGGCATCCAACACAATCTAAAACACACTAAAGTTAATCAATAATATATGCCTATTGATAATTTGATGATATAAATTTAAAAAATTATTTTGGGATATTCAAAAATTGACCAAACAAAAATATATACTCAAAATTAAAATATAATAATAATGGAACTCAAAATAAGAATACTATTGAAAATATTATACAAAAGCAAAAATATAAAAAAATTACAAATTTACACTGGTGTTGGAGTAAGTGGCAAAGGGTTATGATGGCCATGTCATAGGAGAAATCATTATGAATATTATAATTTTGAAGTATTATGTTGAAGAGTTAGGTATACAAGTCTAATTAAGCTTAAAAGAATTATTTTGACTCATGTCCCTTTAGTATGAAATATCAAATTAATTTAGTTTATAGATACAAGTAACGTGAGATAAAAACATATGTAGGATGTGAGTTGATTTCATATGTATAATAAAATATACATATATGTTACATATGAAATATATATAAACTAAAATGCAAATTGTAAAACTAAAATGGACCTGGATATAACTAAAAAGATTTCAGTGTATTACAATAAGAATACAAAAAGGTGAAGTGGCTGACAATAGAAGTGGCAGCTATGATCCTGTGACATCAGTGTCACCAGAACCGAATTAAATGAAATTCATAATCATTAATCTTCATCATATAACTCATGTTGGAAGTTTATATGAGCTTGCTTCCACATATGAAAAATAAAGGAACCTAAGCTTTTTTTTAAAAAAAATCTAACTTTGAAGAAGGTATACAGATGACCCAAGGTTACACAGATAGTTTGAAGAAAGGATTTTAAATCTAATCCAAGCTAGTGACACACCCAAATTTCAGCACACTACATCACACATTGTCCCATGCAATGACTATCCTCTTACTGGTTTATATTCTACTACTGCCTTCAATATCACTACTGCTCTGATATCATGTATTTAAGGCAAGAACAATTAATAGAAGCTTTTCTATACTTGTTTTTTTTCAAAGAGAAATCTAAGAAGTATTTATCAATTAACTCAATGTGCTGCACATCCTAGGGGCTAAATGCATACTTATTATAAATAAATGTATAGAATAATTAATATATTTTGTGGTAAAACTTTGACATTTTAAAGAGATTTTCCTTGAAGGAGACTATTCAAACATCACCATACTCTGTGTCTGATTCATTAGGATAACCTCTATTTTTTTTTAATGTGCTTACATTCATACATGCATTTAGTTAAATGACTCCAGAAATTTGGAGCATCATTATCTAATAGCATGCAGAATATAAAATTATCGATCAGATAATCCTTTTCAAGCACAGTTTTTTTCAATGATTGTTCTTTATTTAATGGTCCTGAGCTTGTCATATTTTTTTTCTCCTGCTATGAATTGCAGTACAAGGAAAATAAATAAAATTTGAAGTAAGGAGTTTTGGGATTGATTCACTAAACTTCATTTCAGATAATACATTTTCATTATGTAATAAATTTCCTCCGAAGTAAAAGGTCCATATTTTGCTTGTGGTACACGGAAACAAAATTTAGTCTAAAAATTTATGCATTCTTGTACATTATATTATCAAATAAAAATTCTACTATGCTTTTAAAGTGAGTAAATTCCTTGAGATAGATATTAAACTATGATTTGTTATATTCTAAATTCAAATCCATCAAAGAAACAGCACTATCATCTTCTTTCACACAATGTTATAAAGATCATCCAATATTCATATTAAAATATATGAAATACTGAATTAATTGAGACATCAGACAGAGTGCATTAAACATAGAATATATTTGAGAGGTAAACAAAGAATGAATACATGAAAGGAGAAAGAGTGAAAAAGAAAGATTTCATATATTTGGTATCTAATTTTAAGCAACTGAACAATATCCTACAGTATTGATAACATTTTAAAAATATGTTATTACTTAACTTTAGTGCAATGGCTCTCATGGACCTATGTCTCTTAGCACTGCACCTGAATGAACTGGAACAAAACCAAACCCAATAAAAATATTGTTCAGAAATTAGTGACTGATATTTAGTGTACCTAGTTATTCACCTTTTACAGTTCATAAAGATCAATGTACTTTAAGTAACAGACTACTCTCCAATCAATTGGACATTTATTTTCTGGTAAATATTCCAAGTAGATTTTCACTTATTTTGAGAGAAGAGGGAAGCAGAGAAAAGTAAAGGAAGAGAAAATTAACATAACTGCTAAGAAGCTCATGTCACAAAGATAATGTAGTATGAACAGCAGTACAACCTAGTAGATTGACAATTATCAGTTAAACACTATAAGTAAGTATAATAATCAAATCCTATGCTAGATCTAAAATGTAATGGTCAAATCCGTAGATATCTGAATTTTCTCCTACATTATCTTTACAATTTAATTTTCTTCATTGTTTTTTTCTTGTTTTCTTTACTTTTACATTATCTGTTTCAGTGTAGTTTCAAAATATTCTTCTACCAATTCAAACCTTATTAATGAATTTTTATTTCAGCTATCATACATCTCAGTTCCAGAAATTCCATTTACATCTTATCCATGATAATTTCTATCACTTCATTGACATTCTCTTTGTAGTGGTTTGGATTTAGAATGTTCCCCTAGTTCTCAATATTGAAAGTGGGACTTGGTTGCTAAGGGGGGGCTCTGGGAGTGTGGCCTTGGAGATTATATATGGTTCTCTCCTTCCCTTGCTGGTTCTCTCTGACTTCCAGCCTCTGGGATATGAGGAGCA
Source organism: Graphiurus murinus (assembly GCA_004027655.1). Lineage (NCBI taxonomy): Eukaryota > Metazoa > Chordata > Mammalia > Rodentia > Gliridae > Graphiurus > Graphiurus murinus. Next base: position 8,756 of record PVLC010040293.1, read on the forward strand.
GAGCTCTTGTGCTCTACCTCCCTCTGCTTTCTGTCATGATTCTCTGAGCTCTGCACACTCACCTGATGTGGACTGAAACTTTAAATCTCAAAAAAACAAAACAAAACAAAAAAAACTGTAAAATAAATCTTTCTTCTTCTAAGTTGTGTGTGGTCTGGCGTATTGGGTCCAACAGTGAGAGTATTGAGAGAAACACTATTTGTTGCAATGTGTCATCTCTCTTTTTTTATCATGCTTTTCTTTATTCTGTAATATAGTAATGATGGCTATTTGGACATCTTGTTTTGTTAATTATGACATTTGGTAACTGTTATAGGTGGGTTTTGCCTGTATTTTTGTTAATGATATGTGTTCTATTTTCTCAATACTTACATGCTTTACCGTTTTTTAATGTGCTAAATTATCTAGATAATATTTTGTAGCAAATCTGGATTCTATCTCACTTTAACCATAGAACTTCCTATTATTTGTGTTAGTTGCTTATCTGTTTTGTGACTTCCTGGATTATTTTAGTGAAGTCTGTTTCCTTTCCCTGCCTCCCTGTCTTCAGAAGGGTACCTCCTAGATGTCTTATTCCTTGATTCTTTCCTGAGAGGTAGCAAGCCTGCAATCTACATTGTATCTTCAGTAGATTAATTATTCTCCTGCAGATTGTCTTTCCCCACAATATCTACTGTTTAGAAAGCACCCTTAGATTTAAATTTTCTACGGTCTCTTGTAAATGAAGTCAGTTACCTTGGTAGGAGTTTTGGAATTATCTGTTTCATGAACTGCTTCTTTTCCAGACAATATATTTTTGCCCAGGTTCTGGGGCTGAGTTTAGAGACTAGATAAAGTTTCATTCTTCATGACACCTGATTTAAGATCTGACTATTCTGAGGAGGAGGGCAATAAACCAAATACTTTCAGAATATCTTTTCTTTTTCTTTTAGTTCATTTTTATTTTTCTTTTATTTATTTTTTCTTTTATTGTTGTTGTTGGCAATGGAGATTGAACCCAGAGACATTCTACCTCCAAGCTATACCACCTAGCCTTCTTTTACTTTTATATTTGATGAAGGGTCTTGCTAGGTTGATGAGAGTCTCACTACTTCCTGAGGCTGTCCTCAAACCTGCAATCCTCTTGTCTCAGATCCCAAAGTACTTGGATTACAGGAGTGCATATGGCTTCAGATTGTCTTTTCTGTCATGGAACCACCCTTCCATGACTGAGAGCAAGTACTGTTGGACTTGAGTTATCTCAGTATGATACACTATTTATGAGTGTACTCACTACTCTACTAGTGAATGTAGGAGGAAGACAAGAGCCCTACTCTAGACTGTATTTGCCTAAACCTTAGCCTCAGTCACAGGCAACTGGGGACAATTAAAAACTCTGAAGTTCTGTTCTTCTTCGGAAGAAAGTCAGGTGGCTGAACTTGGGAGTGGAGAGCAGATGGAGGCGAGGAATCCTATAGGTTTGGGCTATTAGAACATTCAGTGAAGTATTGGTGATATTATAAAATTTTGACAGAGTCTATTAAGTATATATTTATTTCTTTTTCATTTCCTTTTTTGGTAGTGCTGGGGACTGAATTCAGGGATATTCTACCTCCAAGATACACCCTCAATCCTATTTTATTTTTTATTTGGAAACAGGATCTCTCTAAGTTGCTGGCAGCCTCACTAAATTCGGATCTGCAATTCTCTGTCTCAGTCTCCCGAGTACTGGGATTACAGGTGTGTGCCACCATACCAGGCTAATAGATGATTATTCATTTGATGTTTGCTGTTAGGGCCATTTTCAGAAGCTTTAAACATAGATAGATGATAGATAGGTAGAGGATATATATATATAGACAGATAGATGGAATATAGATGATAGAAAGATGATAGATGATTGATTGAAGATAAATGATGATAGATGATAGATAGATAGATAGATAGATAGATAGATAGATAGATAGATAGATAGATGGTAGATAGATATACCCCTGACTTTCACTGGAGAAGGAGTCAATGGAGCTTCCCACACTTATACTGAAGGCTAGTATCAAGCTAGTAGAAACTTCATTGCAAAACTGTCAGGGAAATTAAGAAATCAGAGCTGGGCATGGTGGCATAAACCTGTCATCTGAGTACTTGGGAGGCTGAGACAGGAGAATTGCAGCTTAAAAGCCAGCTTCAGCAACTTATTGAGGCTCTTGGAAACTTAAGACCCTGTTTCAAAATAAAAGAATAGGTTTGAGGGTGTATTTCAGAGGTAGAATGTCCCTGGGTTCAATATCCAGCAACACACATGACAGTTGACTATTGGGAGTTGATTAAAATGACATAAACTTTACATGCAGCCGGGAGTGGGTGCGCACGCTTGTAATTCCAGCATTTGGGAGGCTGAGACCGGAGGATCCGGGTTCGCGGCCAGCCTCAGCTACCTAGTGAGGCACTCCGCAACTTAGTGAGACTCGGTTTCAAAATAAAGAATAAAAAAAAAATAGGACTGGGGGTATAGCTCGGAGCTAGAATGCCCCTGAGTTCAATCCCCAGTACCGCAAAAAAATAAAAATAAAAAATAAAATAAACTTTACATGTAGTGGTACTCAATATTTCAGAAATGAAGAATCATCTGTCACATGAACTGGGACAATTCCATTATGTAGTAGATTTGGAAAATGTCTTTTTCTCCATTGGCATTGACATAGAATGCCAAGAACAAATTTCTTTTACCTGGGAAAGGGGGCAATGGAACTTTTTGATGTTGCCCCAGGGATACCTGCATAGTCTCACATTCTATAATGGTGGGGTGGCATAGGATTTGGCCTCCTCTTGGAAGCCTAAGGCTATATGACTGTTCCATTATATTGGTGATATTATGATTACTTCTGATTCTCTTAAAGAGTTAGAAGTAGCTGCATGCAGTCTCTGAGCTGCTCTCCAGGAACAGAGGTAGGTTATCAGTAAAAATAAGGTTCAGAGACCTGGATATTCTCTCAAATCCTTGAGTTTTCTGGTAGGTAGGGTAAGACAAAAGTGATACTCAAGACAATAATAAATAAAATACAAATGTATCCTTGACAGGAAACAGATAGTTACAAACATATCTGTGTCTCTTAGGGTTTTGGTGAACATGTATACCCCCTTTAGCTATGCTTATGAACCCCTTATACCATCTTGTGAATAAGGGGACAACTTGGGATTGATTGTCTGAAATGTAAAAAACTTTCACAGATACCAAAAGGGTGATGGCAAATGCATAAACTTTGTAGGTAGTAGACCCTGCTCTTCGAAGTAGATAACACAGGTTTTGGATAGGAGTTATCACAAAAAGAAGAAGTTAGGAATAGCCCAATTGGATTTTGGTCACAGCTATGGAAAGAGTCAGAGGTTCTCTACTCTCTCATTGAGAAACAGTGGCCATACTTGCTGCCCACTTAGCTTGTGAACACACTACAGGTAGTAGGTCAGTGATGTTGTAATCTACCTACACTATTAGAGTTTGACTGGAGTTCTGGAATCAGACTTCTTAGACAGAGATAGTCCAAACACCTACTCTGACAAAGTGAGGTGTATATTTAGAGAGAGAGCACAGATATCTAGTAGTCTTTTGTATGAACATGCCTTGTTGGGGCAAGTACAGTTTTAAGTAGCAGCTTCCTCAGAATCTATGGAAGTGGGAGATACCCAAAGTCCCTATGTAGAAGGGAAAGCTTTGTTGAGGTCAGCAAAATTTCAAGTAACAACCCCTTCTATACTGGCAGAAGCATGGTGTACTGAAGGCTTGACATTATCAAGTGGTTGTTTTCTGGGGAAACATAAAATGGTTTCATTACATAAGTTGAAGATCAGCAAATCTATTCCTAAGTGCAGTCTTGCAAAATGTGTACAATATTTACAATAAGAAACAACTTAAAAACAATCAAATTTTTCAATAGTAACATGAATGAATGAATTGTGAAATATTTACACAAGAAACACCATTTAGCAAAAAAAAAAAAATAATGAATTATAGCTACCTGCAACCATATAGTTTAACCCTGTGATTATCACATTAATGAAAGAAGATAAAAAATTATACATGCTCTATGATTCTATTTGCATAAGGTTCCAAAGACAGGCACTATTGTGTTTAGAGAGACATTCTTAGTTGGCAAAACTCAAAAACAAATCCAGAAGATGATTACTGTTAAACTAAAAGAGTAGTAAACTCTGGGAGAATTAAAAAAAAGTCTAACCTACGGGATCATTTTTCTTATCTTTGGACATGAAAAACTGTGTTATAAGACAGGTAATGCCTATACAATATGTGAACATTTAAATGAAGGACAGTTTCTAAGTTTATCATTACTGTTCTTATGATTTATGATAAGACAAGTATAATTTATTAGTACATAAATATTAAAAATGATAAAATTTGTACTTCAAAATATTTGGACAGTATATCAATCACTGTAAAGTATCCATAAAATAAAGAAGATTAAGGAACTCCTGAAACAGATATTTTAGTCAGTTAGCAGATAACAAAGTGTATGCAGGATACTCAGTCTCAGCACTTGCAATGTTCTGCTTAGAAGATCTTTTAAGTATTTTGTGTATCCTCTCAATACAGGGAACATAGTTTAGCAAGTCTTGGTAATAAAAATTGTCTTGATCCTTATAACTTTTTAAAAATGCCTTTTATGCAGTAATCACCTATGCTTCTTTCTCTGCAGTTTCTCCTAATTTAATTTATCATAGCCATTAACTTCACTAACACTTATTTGATCAGTATCCAATAGACAAATTAAAATTTTTTCTCAAATGTCATCTTATCAATGGAATATTTTCTGTACACATTACTTTAAATATTACCTTTCCATTGCTTCGCACCCCTTTAAACCTGTATGTTTTTCGCATTGCATATATTATATACTATAATTACATGCTATATTATATACTTTTTAAGATTTTTTTCTTAATATCCCTACTCATTACAATATAAACTTCATAAAATTAGATAATTTTCTATTGACAAATTTCTACGTCCATAATCCCAGGACAAAATCAAAAGCATTAAAAAAGTACTCAGGAAATATTGGATGAGTGATCAAAATAATAAGTTCATGTTAATGTCATATTGAATGATTTTAGCCTAATGTGTTATCACTATCATTTAAATTTCCAAAAGCTATTGTTTTAACTCATTATGCAGGGAGTATCTAAGAAAAAACAATTTAAAATTTCTTAGTTTATATTGTCATATGTTTCATATCCATATACCTAAGGCCTACCATAATCAGTACATTATTTACTATGCTGAATTGAACTATCCAGACCGCTATCAAATATAGGTTGCTATATTACTTAAGAATAAGATAAAAAAATTACTGTTCATTCTCCAATTGTGATGGCAAGAAACCTAAGATGCTTTGGGTATAAATGTTTTTTATATTTACCATGACAAAAGTAGACTTTTATCCCTTTTCTTAAATAGTCAATGCTATTTTTTATTGTATACATTTATTGGTGCATTATAGTCTTGCATATCATTGTAAAATGTGTCTGATTTAGAATAGTTGAAAAACTTCATGGAACATGCCTGATATTTAATTGAATAATAAATTTCATTAGAAAGAAATGTGTGAACACAGTCTCAAAACTATGATTTTATAAGTAATCAACTAGAATAGATTTCAGTGAAGACAAATTTCAGTTAGATTATGAAGGTGCATCATAAATCAGAAGTCTATCTGCCTGTCATGTTCTAGTTGGTGTTGTAGATATATCCTAATTTAACTTGTGCATATTCCACAAATGAGCAAACATTAAGGTAGTAATATTTTCCTGCCTCAGATATTATCTTCAAAAATTATTTAAACAAAGAACTTAGGGATAAGAAATTATTTTTGTGTGTTTATGTGTGGTACTAGGAATTGGATCCAGGGACAGACTACCTGTAAGCTACAAACCAAGCCTTATTTTATTTTTTAATTTAAAATAGACTCTTGTTAAACTGCTGAGGGTATCATTACATTGCTGAGACTGACCTCTTATCTCAGCCTCCCAAGTATTGGGAATACCAGCATATGCCACCATACCCAGCTTAAGAAATTCTTTTTAATAATAGTCTTTAACACAGTTGGAGAGCCCAAAGTGTTTGTGTGTGTGTGTGTGTGTGTGTGTGTGTGTGTGTGTGTAGGAAGAAAAGAGAAAAAGAAAGAAAAGTGCAGTGTTCATTGAGTTCACCCCTTTTCACTGTGATAGCACTATGTTTATCAATTCTTTCATCACTCACCACAATATTATATCACAATTGAATTATTGTCTAAAATATAAAATAAGGAGTTCAGAAGTAGTTTAAATTTTATTGGATTCACTAATTAATGTGTTCCTAACCTAAGTAAAAATGTCAAAGAATGTAGTCTTAATAAAATTTATATTGATTTCCTATATCTTAATGAAAACATGATATAAAATGTGAATGTGGTCAAATAAAGGCTGAATATTGTTATTACTTTTGAACTTCTGGTCCCTATCAGCTTGGTATGTTTTACTGCAGAATTGGATATGTGACCAGATTTTTCCTTTGCAAATTTTTCTGCTCAAAATAACCAAAGTACCCTACATTTTAGGGTTTGTTTCAAAATCTGTAATTTGTTTGCTTTCCTTTTTCTTATCTCCTTCAAAGCTTAGAAATAGATAATTTAAGTTTTAAACCTGAAGTTATTTTAAATGTCACCATTAGGATCCTATGCATTAGCCAAAAAAAAAGCATAATTTCACTTCTATACATATATCTCTACTTAACTAGTTCTCAAAACAACCAACAACAACCACACAGAATAAACAGTAAGATAAAAGATAAATCAATTAAGCCTTTCCAGTTCAGAGAAGTTATCATGAAACTTCACATACTGACATGTGGGTGTGCAGACTGAGAGTTCATCATACTGCACACAGTACACTGGCTTTGGAAACAGTGCAATTAGGAAATTATGTTTACACTCAGCTCTCAGCAGTTCTGTAATCTTGGGCACGTACATTTAGAACCTCTGTATTTTTACTTGTGAAATGAGGATAAATATATACCTCTAATTATTTCACCAACCATTGCAAAAAGAAGACAAGGCAAAGCATATGACCACAATTTATCAGTGGGATTTCATGACAAGCAATATTAGTTTTATTCCTATTCATTCTATCAAACAAAGTTGATCATAATGTAACTTTAAGTTTACAACCATATATACTTTATAGGAAAAAAGCAGAACTTAGAGGATGATTTTGTGGATTTTTGAAAGCCACTGACTAAATAGCTCTTCTGAGAGGTAAGTAATCTGTACAAGTGAATTAGGAGGGTTGTTAGACATAGTCTTGTTATCAGAAACACTTTCAAAGGATTCCAAGCCTCAATGATTCCCCAGACACTGGTGGTACAGGTCAATTACTGATAGAGTGGAGAGAATATGCCTGGGGAATTCAGTGTTCACAATTACTAACAGAAGTAAAAATAACAACTACAAGGGTCTTCCTAAGGACAGCTAAATAGAAGAAAATTTAGTGCAATTTCTCAAAGATCCCTTTGCTTGGAGGCAGAAATGGGAAGTTAGGATTCCACTGCCAGCTCACCAG
>PVLC010040294.1:0-13917 GCA_004027655.1 Graphiurus murinus
TATTTTTTATTCTTTATTTTGAAACCGAGTCTCACTAAGTTGTGGAGGACCTCACTAAGTAGCTGAGGCTGGCCGCGAACCCGGATCCTCCGGTCTCAGCCTCCTGAATGCTGGGATTACAAGCGTGCGCCGCCACGCCCGGCTTTTTTTTTTTTTTTTAACTTACTGCCTTTGGCCCTGCTTTTATCTTTTTTTTTTTTTTTCAGTACTGGTGATTGAACCCAGGGGGATTCTACCTCTGAGCTACACCCTCCCCCCCACCCTCCAGTCCTATTTTTTATTCTTTATTTTTGAAACAGGGTCTCATTAAGTTGCAGAGGGTCTCACTAAGTAGCTGAGGCTGGCAGAGAACCTATCATCCTCCTGTCTCAGCCTCCCAAGTACTGGGATTACAAGTGAGGGCCACCACGCCCGGCATTGCTTTTATCTTAACTATGGCTGACCCTAAGGAATATGGCAGACTCAGCACAGTTGTGGGATTGTCCTAGACCAGCAAGGCATTGCCATCAGGTTTACTTATGGTGTCTTGGAGCCCCAGTACCTCTTTGGTCTATGCTTCTTCCTCCACATTCTGGCAGCCCTCGAAGATCACAGTGACCAGGGGCTCCTGGCCAGGCTGGACGCCTGGTGGGCCTGATGTGGCCTCACTCGGCTAAGCTTGAACTTTGGTGACCTACTGCCAGGAGGCTGTGGTCTGTAAGGCCTCCTCCACAGCTCCCCAGGTCTCTGCAGCCCTGCGGGCCCTGGACTTGCCTCACTCAGAATGACCTCATCCGCTTTGTGGGTGAGTTTGTCCACCTTGGAGGAGCTCAGCAGGTGGTAAGCAGCATGAACCACTGCCTTTATCACTAGATCTCCCTTCAGCCATTTTATTTTATTTATTTATTTATTTATTTATTTATTTATTTATTTATTTATTTATTTATTTATTTATTTTGCAGTGCTGGGGATTGAACCCAGTGGCATTCTACCTTTGAGCTACACCCCTAGCCCTATTTTTTATTCTTTTATTTTGAAACAGGGTCTCACTAAGTTGTGGAGGGCCTCACTAAGTAGTTGAGGCTGGCCGTGAACCTCGATCCTCGGGTTTCAGCCTCCCACTGACTGGGATTACAAGCCTGTGCCACCATGCCTGGCTTGTATTTTATTTTTTTTTAACAACATCATCTGGGCCCCCGTTTTACACATGCCTTTCTGGCCAAACTGCACATTTATAGTCTGTTTGCCTTATCTTTTGTTCCCAAAATTGAGTATACAATTTGCTGGATGTTGACATCCCTATCTATAGTGCAGTTTGAATACTTCATTGTTTTTTTTGTTTGTTTTTTGTTTTTTGCGGTACCGGGGATTGAACCCAGGGACATTCTACCTCAGGACTATGCCTCCATAGGACGATTTTTTATTCTTTATTTTGTAACAGGGTCTCACTAAGTTGCAGAGGGCCTCACTAAGTAGCTAAGGCCAAGAACCTGAAATCCTCCTGTCTCAGCCTCCCAAGTACTGAGATTACAAGTGTGTGCCACTATGCCCAGCTACTTTATTGTTTTAAGTTTTTTTTTTTTCTTTCTGTCCGTTTAACCAGACCATTCTTATAAACCAATACAATTTTTTTGAGGTACTGGGGGCTGAATCCAGGGGCCATTCTACCTCCAAGCTACACCCCCAGTCCTATTTTTTATTCTTTATTTTGAAACAGGATCTCACTAAGTTGCAGAGGGCCTCACTAAGTAGCTGAGGCTGGCTGCAAACCTGGATCCTCCGGTCTCAGCCTCCCAAGTACTGGGATTACAAGTATGCGCCACCATGCCTACGTTCCAATACAATCTTAATTGGCTAGCCTGGTAAAAATAATTTCTAAACCGGGCGTAGTGGTGGACTTTCATCAACCTAATCAGATCCTGTTTCAACAACAACAAAAATAAGGCTGGGGATATAGCTTGGAGGTAGAATGCCCCTGTGTTCAATTCCCAGTGCCACATACACTCACACACACACACACACACACACACACACACACACACACACACACACAATTTTGATAACATCTTTTACTTTTATATTACCAAACTTAGATAAACTTATTTATTAAAGATTTAGAAGCCACGTGAACCAAAAGGTATTTGGATCTGTCTTTTTGTTTTTTTCTTTTAATTTATGAGTGCTCATTGATCTATAATCAATATATCCAATTCTCATTTGGCCTGAACTTCTGCAAAAAGACAGCCAGTCATAATATGGGCTTATGGGTGTAGATGAAACAATAATGTTTAATCATTTTTTTGTTTCTTTTTGTCCTAAATCCTTAGATTATCTCCCCAGTATTTAAGTATTAACCCAGGGGGTGGTCGGAGGGAATTTTATCCTCATTTTTTTTTTTTTTTTTGCGGTACTGGGGATTGAACTCAGGGGCATTCTACCTCCGAGCTACATCCCCAGCCCTATTTTTTTTTTATTCTTTATTTTGAAACCGGGTCTCACTAAGTTGCAGAGTGCCTTACTAGGTAGCTGAGGCTGGCCGAGAACCCGGATCCTCTGGTCTCAGCCTCCCAAATGCTGGGATTACAAGCATGCACCACCATACCTGGCTCATTTTTCTTTTTCTGATCAGAACTTTTCATACTTTGCTTGTTCTCCATTCCAATCACCTGGCTCTGAATATTTGACAAGGTTCACCCCCTTACCAGAGATCTCTCTCGTTTTCCCAAGATGCTTCATTTGTCACTGACAGTCTCCCTTGTGGGATTTTCCAGTGCTTCTTAGCAATAGGCAGATGGGTATAAATCCCCGACTAGGTCTGCAAGGACTGCCGTTAAGCCATTTTTTTTGCAGTACTGGGGATTGAACTCAGGGGCATTCTACCTCCGAGCTACATCCCCAGCCCTATTTTTTTTATTCTTTATTTTGAAACAGGGTCTCACTAAGTTGCAGAGTGCCTCACTAGGTAGCTGAGGCTCGACGCGAAACCCAGATCCTCCAGTCTCAGCCTCCCAAATGCTGAGATTACAAGCGTGTGTGCCACCACGCCCGTCGTTAAGCCACATTAAGTCACCAATGGAACTGCAGTTCAGAACTCCACACTTCCTTCATGTCTTTAAACACATCTCATTCACACTCACACAGCCTCCGGAATGACCTGACCACCAAGTTAATACTTTGCCAGTATTCAAAACAGGGCAATGCCAATATAAAAGTAGACATATAAACCAAGCATAGTGGTGTATACCTGTAATCCCATTACTTGAGAGCCTAAGACAGGAAGATCACAAGTTTGAAGCCAGCCTCAGCCTCTTAGCAAGATCCTTAGTAACTTAGCGAGACCCTGATTCCAAAATAAATAATCTGGCATTTCTTACCTTGGTTTGCACACAAAATTATCTGGTTGGCCAGTTATTTGCTTGGGCCTTTCCCTGTGTTGCTGAGAGACTTTTACTGCCAAGTCTCAGCCACTTAGGGACCTGCCACTCTGCTCTGGACACTCAGGGACTACTGCAACGAGGCAATCGGACGTGTTCCCCCTGAGTGGGGAGCCCATGGCACTTACCCAAATGGTGGGAATCCTAGATGAGCCCCCAATTGTTAGAAATAGATTTTAGAGAAGCCTCATGAAACCTAAAGTAACTCAGCAAGGCAATTTACTTCTGCACAGAAGGGTGTATGCATATCAGGCGGGCAGTCTGCTCAGCCTTTTGTCTCCTAATGCAAAGGCCACTACACCATTCCCCATTGGCTGGAGTATACAATCTAATCCAGTTGGATAATTTTTACTGGGCAGATTTTACAAAAGGAGAAACATGAAACTAGTACATCTGGTAGTGAAATTTATATATATAGTACAAAAGTTACAAAAAGGATACCTAAGCTCTAATGACAAAATGGAAGCCTGACAGTTTCTGTGTGATATTGTAACTTCAATAGAATTTTTTTTTTCTTTTTACAATATGGAACTCCTTCCCCTAAATCCAAATATTGAGTGTAATCTTGAGCAAGAGCAAAGCTGAAGGCATCATACTTCCTGATTTCAAGATACATTATAAGGCTACAGTAATCAAAACAGGGCAATGCCAATATAAAAGTAGACATATAAACCAAGCATAGTGGTGCATACCTGTAATCCCATTACTTGAGAGCCTAAGACAGGAAGATCACAGGTTTGAAGCCAGCCTCAGCATTTTAGCAAGATCCTCAGTAACTTAGCGAGACCCTGATTCCAAAATAAATAAAATAAAAATAAAAGAATAGTTCTACTGGGCATGGTGGCTCACGCTTGTAATCTCAGTACTTGGGAGGCTGAGACAGGAGGATTGCAGGTTCACAGCCAGCCTCAGCTACTTAGGCCCTTTGCAACTTAGTGAGACCCTGTTTCTTCCTTCCTTCCTTCCTTTCTCTCTTTCTGTCTTCTTTCCTTCTTTCTTTCTTTTGCGGTACTGGGGATCAAACCTAGGGGAGTTCTACCTCTGAGCTACACCCCCAGCCCTATTTTTTATTCTTTATTTTGAAACAGGGTCTCACTAAGTTGCAGAAGGCCTCACTAAGTTGCTGAGGCTGGGTTTGAACTTGCGATCCTCCTATCTCAGCCTCCAGTGACACCCTGTTTCAAAATAAATAATAAAAAATAGGGCTTGGAGAATAGCTCAGAGGTAGAATGCCCCTGGGTTCAAACCCCAGTACCAAAAAAAAAAAAAAAAAAAAAAAAAAATCTTGGGTGTAGTTTGAAGGTAGAATGCCTGGGTTCAATACCTAGCATCACAAAAATAAATAAAACAAAAGATGAAAACAGACATATAGATCAATGAAACAGAAGAGAGAGCCCAGAAATAAACTCATGTATTTATCTTTGACAAGGTACGGAGAACACACAATGGTGGTATAAGAAAGGAAAGCAATCTTTTCTATGGAAGTTGCAAGACCACATAGAAACTGGCAGGCTTCCATTTTGTAACTGATGTATGTATCTGTTTTGTAACTTTTGTACATGTGTCTGTATGTCCACTCTTGGATATACTGGCATCTTGTTTCTCATTTTGTAAAACCTATCCAGTGAAAACAAGCCAACCAGATTAGATTGTAAAAGCCTTATTCCAGCCAATGGGGAATGGTATAATGGCCTTCACCTTAGGAATAAAAGACTGTGTGGACTGCCTGCCCAGTGTGCTTGCACCCTTCTGCACAGAAGTAAATTGTTACTTTTGGTTTCATGAGTGTTTTTTTTTTTTTTTGCAACTTCCTTAAATTCATTTTTCTAACAGTGTGCACACCTGTAATTCCAGTGACTTGGGAGGCTGAGGCATAAGAACTGCAAGTTCAAAACCAGCTTTGGCACCTTAGTGAGACCCTGTCTCCAAATAAAAAATAAAAAGAGCTGGGGCTATAGCTCAGTGGTTGAGCTCTCCTAGGTTTAATCACTAGTATCCCCCCCCCCAAAAAAAAAGGAGAGAGAGAGAGAGAGAGAGAGAGAGAGAGAGAGAGAGAGAGAGAGAGAGACCAACCCAAATGCTTCTTAATCCAGGTCTATTCCTCTCACTATCTTCAGAGGATGACTGAAATGAAATACCCTTTGTTGCAGCAAGAGGCTAAAACATTTCTATTTCCAGTGAAAGAAGAGGGAGGTCTGAAGATACCAGACCATTTGTTAAGATTGAAATTTGGCAAGAGACCACTAAATAACACATGCATTGTAGTCCTTGAGTACATCTTTTGCTTCCCTGCTCACCAACCAATCACAACCCTCTCTGCTTTTCATCTAATACCACTTTGCTCATTCAGGTGCACACATTTATTGAATTCCTACTATGTGCTAGGCACTCATTAGATAAAGATAAATGACACACAAATAAGCTGCTTCAAGTAACTCCAAAGAGGAAGAAATGCAAATGGCCAAGCTTGGACTACGTGCCAAAATAAAATGTTGTCCCCATCTGGGAGCATTCTGTTGCCTGTCAGCTTTTGGGAAGGAACTGGATTGCTATGAGTCTGGCATGCATTTCTATGCAAGCTAAGACTTGTTCCTGTTTATAATTCTCTGAGAAATTAACGTAGCATTAGGAGAAAAGTGTGGCCTTAAACTGTTATGTGTAAATTAAAATATTTCAAAATCTAGAGGGTACTATCTGTTGTTTATTAATAGGTAGAGAATTAAGCTGGTTGTGGTGGTGCATGCATGTAATTCCAGTACTTGGGAGGCTGAGACAGTTTCGAGGACAGCCTCGGCAATGTAGTGAGGCTCTCAGCAACCTAGTGAGACCCTGTTTCAAAAAAAAAAAAAAAAAAAGGGCTGGGGTTGGAGGTAGAATGCCTTTAGGTTCAATCCCCAGTACCCTCCCTTCCAAATATGGAGTTATTTGACCTCACCAGGACCAGAAACTTTCAGATGTGCACCATGTCACTCACCTTATTTATTTATTTGTGGTACTGGGAATTGAACCCAGAGGCGTTCTACCCCTGAGCTACATCCCCAGTCCTATTTTTCATTCTTTATTTTGAAACAGGATCTCACCAAGTTGCAGAGGGTCTCACTAAGTAGCTGAGGCTGGCTGTGAACCCGGATCCTCAGGTCTCAGCCTCCCAAGTACTGGGATTACAAGCGTGCGCCACCACACTCGACTCAAACGGATTTATTTTTAATTTGCAGTGCTGGGGATCAAACCCAAAGCCGGGTGAAAGCTAGGCAAACCTTCTACTGCTGAGCTATATCCCTAGCCCCAAAAGGTGAAATTTAAACAAATTTTCTTTGCAATCTTAGCTAAAAATGAGGGGTTTGTTGGTAACTTGGGAGAACAGATAAAAGAAATCTCTTAAGAGCTTTTACTAGTCTACCTCTTAGAAACGAAAGAAAAAGTTTGGAAAAGTGACGTCAACAAAACCTTTTTATGATTACACCAAATCCTTAGTGCCTGTTAACACGTGGTCCCCCCCCTTCTATTTGAAATACTAAAACTCGACACCAGGCGTGGTGGTGCACGGCTGTAATCCCAGTATTTGGGAGGCTGAGACAGAAGATGGAAAGTTTCATGCCAGCTTGGGCAATTTAGCGAGATTCTGTTTAAAAAATAATAATAATAATAAAAAGGGGGTGCAGCTCAGTGGTAGAGCGCCCGTGCATGCAATCCTCAGAACCACAAATAAAGCTTGAACGTTGTTGACGTGGACTTGTAACTCATACGGCCAGATTCTATACATCTACTTTTGGACGTTTTCTTCCAAAACGTCAAAGGAAGAAAGCAACGGCGCTGAACAACCGTCCTCGACTTAGAGGATCATTGGACGCCGGCAGCATAGTCGCTGTCCAATTGCTGGGAAGCTCGGAGAAAACTCTCTTTGGATTGGCTAGCGAAACATCTCTCCATGTTCATTCAAGAAGGGGGTGGGCACGGGGCTCAATCTGACCAATCAGAGGACTGTGGAGGCGGGCTTTGCCGCTGGAGGTGGTGTGGCGCTTGTCTAGGGAGTCGAATCTCCACGGTTAGACCCGCCAGCCGCCAGAGGAGGGGGCGTGGCCTTCGTTTGAGGGCTCTGGGCCTAGTGGGCGGGGCGCGCGGGCCTGGGCGGGGCCAGCGATTTCGGCGGCGGAGCCGGATGCGGGCGGCGCTGGGGCCGCGGCGGCCCTAGGGATGGGCGGAGCCCCGGCCGCTAGTGCTGGGGGCCGCGGCTGCCCAAGCCCGAGACCGAGCTGCTGCTTCTGCTCCGGCGCGTCGCTCCTTCCCAGGGCGGCGGTATGCTGGGGAAAGGGGTAGTCGGCAGTGGCGGCGGCACCAAGGCGCCGAAGCCCTCCTTCGTGTCGTACGTGCGCCCCGAGGTGAGAGGGCGCCGCGCGGGCGCAGCTTCGGGCTGCAGCGGCCGGGGCCAGCGGCGCCGGAGCCCTTTCCCTGCCGCGGCGGGACGCGGCGCTTCCTGCCGGTGTGCCGGTCGGGGCGAGGCCGCGGGGCGCGCTGGGGCCTCCCCACGGGCCGGGCGGAGACTCCCGGCGCAGGCGGGCAGGTGCGGAGCGCGGGGCCCGGCTCGCTGGCCACCGCCAAAGGGCCCGAGCGGGACGGGTCCTGCGGCCCGGGACACCCCGCGTTACAGCCGAGGGGACCTGGGGCTGCGGGCACCCCCGAGAGGGGAAGGGCTGCGTGGTCGCGACCCCGCGGGTCCCCGCCCATTGCCCGCAGCCCTGTGGGTCTGCCCTGCCCAGGACTCTCCGCAGTCTTACGGGCTCACCGGTCGCGGCTGCCTGCTTCCGAGTGCCATTCGATGCCGATGGCCGGATACCGCGCACCACCTCCCGCCTCGCAGCAGCGCTGCTCTGCGGGGAGAATGTGGGGCGGCCCTGGCCGCAGCCAGCCTCCGCCTGTCCCTTGTGAATTCCCCCGTCTTTTCTTTCCCCTTTCATCTCACTCCTTCTTGCTGTCTTTCTGTAATGTTACTGTCAAGAAGTTAATTTATTCATTCATAAAATACTTTCTTAGCTCCTACTATGTGCCAGGCAGTATTCTAAACGCTTGTGATATGCATCAGTGGTCAGAACAAAGCTCTCTGGGAGCTTGTATGAGGGAGAGAGGAGAAACTGAGTAAACCATAGATATCGTTTGTAAGTAAATTATGTGGTGTATTAGAAGATAAATATGGGAAAGAAAAGGCACTTCCTTTTCGTCTTTGCAAAGGTGGCATTTGAGCCAAGACTTGAAGGCACTGAGGGGAAGAGTGGTCCGGGTAGGGGGGTCCTGGCTAGCCTTGGTGAAGGCCCTGTGGCTGGAGTGTGTTTGCAGGCTTGGAAGAGCACCAAGGAAGCCAGAGTTGCAGAGGCCCGGTGGACAAAGGTTAGACAGGTCAGAATGTAGCCCGAGCTAAGGGCTTCTTGGGCAGTAACTTTTAATCAGTGCATAATTAGATACCCTCTTATTTTGGATATGTGTAGGCTTAGTCTGCCTTTCTCTCCAGCACTTTAATCAACATTTAGAACAAGTACAAAATTCATTGTTTCCTGATGTCTTCCTACTTTGCACCTCTGTAAGGCAGAGGTAGGCTGTGGATGAGACATCTTAATCAGGACTGCTTCTGCAAGACCACCTGGGGCCTGTAGCCTTTGCATATGAATCTTCAAATTTAAAATAAGTGTTTTCTCCAGTGGAGAGCACTTTTGAATTGGGTCCTATTTTTAGTTCTAATTTTCAAATAACCACTTCCTCTGTTAGCACTTGATATGGAGTCAGGGTCATCTTAAAATTTCAGCAGGCTTCCCTTGTAGTGTCACATGTAAGTAATGTGGTCACTGTTTTGTTTTGAAACAAGGTCTCACTAAGTTATTGAGGCTGTCTTCGAACCTGTAGTTCTCCTTTCTCAGCCTCCCAAGTACTGGGATCACAGGCATGTGCCACCAAGGCTAGCGTCAGTTTCTCTTTGTGTCTCTTTTGACAAGGCCCTGGTTAAAGGACAAGTGATCTTTAACCTTTCCCTTTCAGTGAGATTAAACTTACAAGTGGAAAGTCTTCTGAAATGTGGCCAGAGTTAAAAAAAAAAAAAAAAAAAAAAAAAAAAAAAAGTTCAGATTCTTCATCCACCAAATGAACGTGTTGTAATTAGACATGTTTTCACTTTTTGCCCTCAGTGGCTGATATATTTCTTTTGAGGAATAATTAGGGAAGGGGAGTGGTTCAGCTCCAAAATAAGCCAGAGTGGTCACATTTTTTCAGATCCTAATAGTTAGGTTTTTTGTTTTGTTTGTTTTGTTTTTTGCAGTACTGGGGATTGAACCCAAGAGCATTTGGTGAGGTACACCCCCAGCCCCTTTTACTTTTTATTTCGAAATGGGGTCCTGCTAAGTTGTCCAGGGTCTCGCTAAGTTGCCTAGGCTGGCCTCAAGCCTGTGATTCTCCTGCCTCAGCCTCCCATGTATTGAGATTATTAGTGTGGGCCACATGCCTAGATGTCAGTTTTGTTTTCTTACATTAAGGTAATACCATGGTAGCCAGGTAGAATGCCTCTGGGTTCCATTTCCAATACCCAAAACCAACACCCCTCCCCCCCAAACCAGTACTGTGCAGATGCTATGCTTTATTGTTGTAGTCTGACTCTCAACTATTTTGTAACACAATAAGGCTCTCACCTAAATTGTGGATGACTTTTTTCCCTCCTGGGTACTGAGGATTGACTCCAGAGGCAGTCTACCTTTAAGCTACACTGTAACTCTATTTTTTTTTCAGTACTGGGGATTGAACCCAAGGACATTCTACTTCCCAGCTATACCCCCAGCCCTATTTTTTATTCTTTATTTTGAAATAGGCTCTAAGTTGCTGAGAGCCTCACTAAGTAGCTGAGGCTGGCTGCGAACCTGGAATCCTTCTGTCTCAGCCTCAGATTACAGGCGTTGTGCCACCACACCTGGCTCTTGATGATTTTTTTTCAAAGATAAGGGTGGGAAGTCATAGTGGTGCACCTCTGTAATCCCAGTATTTGGGAGTCTGAGACAAGAGAATCACAGGTTCGAGGACAGCCTTAGCGAGTAGTGAGATTCTCATCAACCAAGCAAAACTCTGTTTAAAAATAAAAACAAAGAAATAGGACTGAAGGTATAGCACAGAGGTAGAATGCTCCTGGGTTCAATCCCCAAATCTCCAATACACACACACACACACACAGAAAGATAAAGGTAGGAAGAGATGAGAAAGCAATTTATTTTTAAGTATATAGTTTTGCAAGACTTCACATTGTGGGAAATGTGTGTGAGTAGTACTGAGGCGTTGCCTGAGTGTCTCAGAGCCTGGGTCTGTGATCCTCTTGGGCTCACCCAAAGGGAAGAGTCCTTCAGAACACTTTTCAGTACTGTAATCCACTATTTCTACTCTTCTTTCCATCATATTGCCTTCATCTTTACTGCCTTTAGTGTATGTCTTGCTATTACTTCTTTCTTTGTACAACTTTTGCTAGCTGGGAAATCTCAGTTTCTTACTTTTTTTGGGGGGTGGGGTGGGTGGATGACAAAGCTGCCAGAACAACCTTTATGCCATACGATGTAACAGTGTCTGTACCTGGGGATAAACTTGTTCTTGGCTGATCAGATCCTAGAAGGTTCAATGACGGCAGCCTTCAGTATGCCAGAGAGTCTATCAGGAGTCAGCAGTTTGTGTTAAAAACAGAAATGCTTAACTGGATAACATATTTGAAGACAATGTTGTTAAACAAGATTGGCATATTTTTTCCTTATGATCAGAAAAGACTTAAATGAGGGATTATAACCTTAAATGAGGGATTATAGTTAACTCTAACTTTTCTTTTTCCTTTGGTACTGGGGATTGAAGCCAAGGGCATTCTACCTAAATTAGCAAATGTGACAGCTAAAATTGTGAACTGTAATTTAGGACCTTTGGTCTTGTTCTGTAAACTGCTTAGAGGGTTACTAGAAAGTGGGAAGATGATGGTGCTAAAAGTGGAGGTGAACAGGAGGGAAAAAAACTGAGGCCATATTGGTCTTTGATAGCTGATACCTAAAAACATCTTAGCACCTGCATCCTAGCTCATTCCCCAGCATAAGGCACAGAGGATGTCAGTTCCGTGTGCTCAGGGGAACTTCTGGGTGTGGAGTTCTGCTCCACAATGGGATCTGGTTATAGTTTGGGTTCCAGATCCATCTATCATGTTAAAATAAAACACCTGTTTGAATATTATTATATTAGAGGCCATTTTCTTTATAGAAAATGAGTTAAAGATAATACAAAAATTTTTAAGTAAAAATTACAAAGTTACTAACAACTTGTAATGCTTCCTATCAGATATGTATTTAGGTATATGTATGTGTGTTTTACCAAAATGGAATTAATATTGCCAATCACACTATTTCATAATCTGCCCTTTTCAACAAAATATATATTTTAAACATCTTTTCCTGTCAGTTGTTAAGCTACAATATCGGTTTTTGTTTTGTTGTTTTTCAGTACTGGGGATTGAACTCAGGGGCATTCTACCTCCGAGTTAAACCCCCAGCCCTGTATTTTATTCTTTATTTTGAAACAGGGTCGCACTAAGTTGCGGAGTGCCTCACTGTGTAGCTGAGGCTGGTCATGAACCCGGATCCTCTGGTCTCAGCCTCTCAAATGCTGGGATTACAAGTGTGCGCCACCACTCCCGGCTTATAATATCGTTTTAAATTAGACACCTCTGCCAAGCTTGGTGTGTACACCTATAATCTCAGCTGCTTAGAAGGCTAAGGCAGGAAGATTGCAGGTTCCAGGCTAGTCTGGGCAATTTAGCAAGACCCTGTCTCAAAATAAAAAGGGCTGAAATGTAGCTTGATGGTAAAGTACCCCTGGGTTCAATCCCCAGTTCAGGGGCAGAGGGTGGAAGACCCTTCTTCCTCAACAATGTAATGGAGAGGCTAGGGAGCACAAAGGGCAAAATAGCTTCAGATGGTTTTCTTTTTCTTTTTTGTGGGGGCAGGGTACTGGGGATTGACCCGAGGGTGTTCTTCCTTCAAGCAATACCTTCAGCCCTATTTTATTATTTTTTTGGAAACAGTCTTGCTAAGTTGCTGAGGGTCTTGCTGAGTTGTTGGAACTAACCTTGAACCTGCGATTTTCCTGTGTCAGCCTTCCAAGTACTGGAATTACGGGGATGTGCTACCATGCCCTGCTGCTTCAAATAGTTTTCTACTAAGAAACCTCTTTTTATTTTTTATTTATTTTTTATTTTTTTTGCGGTACTGGGGATTGAACTCAGTGGTGTTCTACCTCCGAGCTATACCCCCAGCCCTATTTTTTATTCTTTATTTTGAAACCGAGTCTCACTAAGTTGCGGAGTGCCTCACTAGGTAGCTGAGGCTGGCCTCAAACCCGGATCCTCTGGTCTCAGCCTCCCAAATGCTGGGATTACAAGTGTGCGCCACCACG
Source organism: Graphiurus murinus (assembly GCA_004027655.1). Lineage (NCBI taxonomy): Eukaryota > Metazoa > Chordata > Mammalia > Rodentia > Gliridae > Graphiurus > Graphiurus murinus. The sequence goes on from PVLC010040294.1 coordinate 12,858, forward strand.
CCCAGCTTTTGCTAAGAAACTTCTGATGCTAAATGAATTCTTATTCTTTAACTGATTCATCAATTCTTTGCTCAGTTACCTTGATTTTTTTCTTTTCTTTTCTGGTATTGGGAAATGAACCCAGGGGCATCCTACCTCTGAGCTATACCCCCAGCTCTTTTTAATTTTTTTTTTTTTGAAACAGGGTCTTGCTAGTTTGCTGAGAGTCTTACTACTCACTGAGGCTGTCCTTGAACCTACCATCTTCCTGTTTCAGCCTTTCAAGTACTGGGATTACAGGTGTGTGCCAGTATGCCAGTTTACCTTGAAATTTCAAGAACTGGTTTTGTAATTTATAATGAATAGAAATGCTTAGTAACTATATCCTGAAGATATATACTAAGAGATATATATACTAAGAGAAAGATATATATACTAAGAGAAAGTTCTAATTCGATAAGAATTCATTGCATTGTGATAGGGAGTTAAATAAAAGCCTTAGGTGGATTGTGTGTTCTATAAAACTGACTTGGAAGCTGGGCGTGGTGGCGCACGCTTGTAATCCCAGCATTTGGGAGGCTGAGACCGGAGGATCTGGGTTCGAGGCCAGCCTCAGCAACCTAGTGAGGCACTCCGCAACTTAGTGAGACTCGGTTTCAAAATAAAGAATAAAAAATAGGGCTGGGGGTATAGCTTGGAGGTAGAACACCACTGAGTTCAATCCCCAGTACCGGGAAAAAAAAAACAAAAACAAAAACAAAAAACCTGACTTGGAAGAGCCCGCTTGTAATCCCAGCATTTGGGAGACTGAGACTGGAGGATCTGGGTTCGCAGCCACCCTCAGCTGTTTAGTGAAGCCCTCTGCAACTTAGTGAGAACCTGTTTCAAAATAAAGAATAAAAAATAGTGCTGGGGCTGTAGCTCAGAGGTAGAATGCCCCCAGGTTCCATCCCCAGGACCACAAAACAAAAACAAAAACAAAAAACTGACTTAAAAGTTTATCATTCAAAGTGCTGTTATACTTGTGTCTGTTTTTGTGTGGCATGCCAAATATTCTTTTTTTTTTTTTTTTTTTTTTTGC
>PVLC010040295.1:0-13933 GCA_004027655.1 Graphiurus murinus
ACCCGGTCTCCAGACCTCTCCTTGCCCAGCCCCCTCCCGGCCTGCTTCCATGACTCCCTCTCACCGCTGAGTTGAACCTCAGGTGACAGATGTTACAGGAAATGAAGAGCTTCTTCTTCAGAGGGGAGGGGACCCCAAACGTGTGGCTGATGACAGCTTTCTGGACAGGGTCCATCTGTGAGGGGGGTGGGAGGGCACAGTGACTCTGGGGTTGGCTGGGGAAGGAGGGCGGCACAACTGCAGGAAAGGAAAGACTGCTAAGTGCGCGTGGGCAGCCTCTGGGAAGCACCTTCCCGTCCTGTGGATGGCACACACCGGCCAAGAGGCTCCTGACTTTGTCAGCCTGGGCTTCGGTGTGGAGGTGGGGGGATGACCAGGATGACCCACATGATTTTGAGAATTAAAACCATGTCCTAGTGATCACCTTGGCATTTTTTACAGCTCCTCTAGACTCAGTTTTGTTGGTTTTTTTCTCTTTCGCAAGAATCACAACTATTAGGACAAAGAATTGGGTTCAGGAAGAGGCAGGGAAGGAACAAAGAATTCTTTCTTCTGTTGGACTTCCCCTGCCAACCCAGCCTTTGTGTGGACCTCTGGGCTGGGGTAAGATGAGTCCTAACTCCTTTTTTTTTTCTCCATACTGGGGATTGAACCCAGGAATGAATATATATATATATATATATATATATATATATATATATATATGTTTTTGTTTTTCTTTTGCTGTACTAGGGATTGAACCTAGGGGGAATTCTACCTCTGAGCTATATCCCCAACCCTATTTTTTATTCTTTATTTTGAAACAGAGTCTCACTAAGTTGCAGAGGGCCTCACTAAGTAACTGAGGCTGGCCACGAACCCAGATCCTCTGGTTTCAACCTCTCAAGTACTAGGATTACAAGTGTGCGCCACCATGCCCAGCTTTCTTTCTTTCTTTCTTTTTGTGGTACTGGGGATTGAACCCAGGGACATTCTAACTCTGAACTACACCCCCAGCCCTATTTTACTTTTTTTTTTTTTTCCGGTACTGGGGATTGAACTCAGGGGCTTTCTACCTTCGAGCTATACCCCCAGTCCTATTTTTTATTCTTTATTTTGAAACAGGGTCTCCCTAAGTTGCGGAGGGCCTCACTAGGTAGCTGAGGCTGGCCGCGAACCTGGAACCTCCGGTCTCAGCCTCCCAAATGCTGGGATTACAAGGGTGCACCACCACGCCCGGCTCCTATTTTACTTTTTATTTTGCCAGAGTCTCTCACTAGATTGCTGAGGGCCTCGCTAAATTGCTGAACCTGGGATTTTTCTGTCTCAGCTTCCTCCAAATACTGGGGTTATAGGCATGCCCCACTATAGCCAGCTTATTTTTTATTTTGAGACAGGGTCTCACTAAGTTGCCCAGGCTGGCCTCAAACTTGCCACACTCTGGCCTCAGCCTCTTGAGTAGCTGGGATTACAGGTGGGAGAGGGGGCACCTGTAATTCAGAGAAAAGTTGTATCTTATCAGCTCTGCCTGTGATAGGCCTGAGGCTCTGATAATCTCTCAGGAGAGTGGGAGCTACATTGCTAGGCAGCAGCTAGTTGGGACAGCAAGCAGCCCACCCCACCGTTTCCCAGAGCAGGATCATTTCTTTGGAGTTAACTTGGTTATTTTCTTTTCTTTTCTTCTTCTTCTTCTTTAACCTAGGGGCATTCTACCTCTGAGCTATATCCCCAACCCTATATTTTATTCTTTATTTTGAAACAGGGTCTCACTAAGTTGCAGAGGGCCTCACTAAGTAGCTGAGGCTGGCCATGAACCGGGATCTTCCAGTCTCAGACTCCCAAGTACTAGGATTACAAGCGTGTGCCACCACACTTGGCTCAATTTGGTTATTTTCTTTCTTTTCCTTTTTTTTTTGGGGGGGGGGCACTGGAGACTGAACCCAGAGGCATTCTACCTCTGAGCTACACCCCTAACCCTTTGAATTTTTTGTTTTGAAACTGTTTGTTTCCCTAGATTGCTGAACCTGTGATCCTCCTGTCTCAGCCTTCCAAGTACTGGGATTACAGGTGCGTGCCACCACACTCGGCATTTTTCCTTAAGTAATTTTTTTCTTTGTCAACCCAAGCCTTTATGTTTCTTTTTCTCGGGGGCCTAGTTGTTAGGTCAAAAGCAGAAGTCCTCTGGGCTTGTCAAGAGGAACTCTCCAAAGTCCCACAGGAAGAGAAGAGGCTTTGGGAGGAGGGCATGGCTGAGACCATTCCAAAGACAGCAAGAGGTTCTAACCTGCACGGGGCCCAAGGTGGTGGTGGGGTAGCGACATGGCCTCAGAGGAAATTACCTACAGGGCCACAGCAATGAGACGAGAGTGGTTTTGCTTGCTCTTGAACGGTGAGCGCCTCAGCAAATGACAGGGGGGACTAAACCCCCAGGGGTGGGAGAGGGGACTGAGAGGAATTTGAAGCCCTCCAAAAGGCACACATTAACGACATACGGAATAAAGAATTGTTCACAAACATATGGACACATCCACATACAACACAAAAAGACCTAGAGAGACTCAAACCAACTACACACACACACACACACACACGCACACACACACACACACACACGGATCATCTATAGACATCGCTCTACCAACACTCAGGGGAAAGTCACCTCCTCTGGGCTGTGATGGCGGGCAGGAGTGATACCACCTTGTTCCCCAGCCTGGGAGACAGCTGGGCCCAGGAGTCCCTCTTCGGGGGGCACCTAGCTGCTCTGGGCCTGGTTAGACCCGGCTGCTGAGGCTGGCCTCTGAGCCCCCTTCCCCGCCCACCCCCACGCTTGGCCACAGGCCCCCACCCACCATCCCAGCCCATACCGTGCTGAAGTTGGGGAAGAGACTGAGCGGGGTGGCGCCATTGAAGTGGAAGGCGAGCAAGTGCTTGAAGTCCAGCGGGGGCTGCAGAGGCCGGGCGGGCAGGGGCAGGGAGGCCAGCAGGGGGCTGGGGGCGCTGGAGGTCGGGCCTGCTGCAGGAGGAAGAAGGGCAGGGTCTGAAATGGGGAGCCACAGGGCTCCTACCTCGTTCTCCTCTACCTCCGTAGCCAGAACGAAAGACCGAGGGGCTTCCTGGGTGCGCAGCCAGGGCAGAAACTCCTGTGTCCCGCTTCACAAAGGAGCACCAGCCAAGCCCCATCTCTGTGCTCTCCTCCCCGCAGGTGGGGAAGCCCAGGCAGGGAGTTCACAGAGGCTCCCAGCCCAGAAAGACAACCCTCCCACACCCCCCAACAGAGGCAGCAGAATGGCCCAAATGAACTCCTAAGGGGAATCCAGCCAAGTGAGGGGACAGAGGGTCAGGGCTGGCCCCTGACACACACACCACCATGGAGACTGCAAGATGTCCTGGGTTTCCACTTTATTGTAAGTTAAACCCAAACTCAGGGGGCTTGGGAAAAGCTCAGCCCCTTTCCCTCTCTAACTGTCTCCTCCCTCCCTCCTTCCAGATCCCAACGCCATTCACCAGAGGGGCTGACAAAAGGGAATGAAAAGTCCATCTGAGTCTGAAGTGATGTGTGCTCCAACTCTGGTGAAGCCACAGCTGCTTTCCCCCAAAGGCAAAAAGCCCTCTAAGCCTGCAGAGTATGGCCCTGGAGCCAGCCCGTAGGGGCAGCCGGTACAGCACTGTGGTTCTGCAGTCTTTGGTCTTAAGAGTCTAGGGCAACGGCAGGGGAAGACTAGAAATTTGAACAACCAGACTTTGAGGAAGAAAAAAACAAAAACAAAAAACAGAAATAAATCCAGTCCATTTGGGAACCCTGTCATTGAAAAAAAAAAAAGTCCCTTTTGATTTTTGTATGTTAACACTGCGAGGATAGATTTATTTCACATTGGTAGAGTTATGTGTCTATACATATGGTCATATACAGAAAAGTGCTCAGGCAACCTTTTGGTGGGGAGGGGTGTGGGAGCACCATTATCTCTCTTGAATCATGAGTTTGTGCACAGACAGGATGCCCTGCTGTGTCAAAAACCAAGTCTATCCAGACTAAGGCCAGCTTAGGCAACATAGAGAAAACTCCATCTAAAAAAGAAAAATCTAGCCGGATGTGGTGGCACACACTTGTAATCTCAGTACTTGGGAGGCTGAGACAGGATGATCCTGGGTTTGAGACCAGCCTCAGCTAGTTAGTGAGGCCCTTCACAACTTAGTGAGAACCTGTTTCAAAATAAATAATAAAAAAAATAGTGCTGGGGTGTAGCTCAGAGATAGAATGCCCCTGGGTTTCACACCCCCCCCCCCAAAAAAAGAGAAAAATCTAAGTCGGGCATGGTGGTGCACGCTTGGAATCCCAGTACTTGGGAGTCTGAGACAGGATGATCCAAGTTCGAGGTCAGCCTCAGCTACTTAGTGAGGCTCTCTGCAATTTAGTGAGACCCTGTTTCAAAAATAAAGAAAAAAAAATAGGACTGGGGGTGTAACTCAGAGGTAGAATGCCTCTGGGTTCAATCCCCAGTACCACAAAAAAAAAAAAAAAAAAAAAAAAGGGAAAAGAAAGATCTGTAAGAACAAGCATAGGGCTGGGAGTGTAGCTCAGTGGTAGAGCACTTAGCCTAGTGGGCATGAGGCCCTGGCTTCCAGTCCCAGCACTGGAAATGAACAAAACAAAAAAACAAGCACAGCCATCTACTCTCCTGTTTTACCTGAAGAGATGCGGTATTGTGAGAGGTGGGACTAGGAAATGGTCAAGGACCAATTCTCCTTTTCCTTGGTCTCCTCCTCCCCCCCCCCAATTCCCAAGACCCAGTCTTCCTTCAACCAATACCCTTCAACTTTTCTAAGGCCAAACATGGGCAGAGTCTGGGAGGAGAAAGGACAAGTACTCCTTACCAAACACTGAAGACAGAAGGGATTTAGCATGCCCAGACCCTAACTAGCATCTCTGCCCACGTTGCACAGTCCTCTCTTCCTGCACAGCCCCCAGGGCAGTTTTGGCGTTCAGCCAGAGAAGGGAGAGGAAAGGAGAGCTGAGGGGAACCACAGTTAGCAGGTCGGCTCTGCAGCATGGTTAAGTCCGGCTTAGCCTTTAGGGTGGCAAGGGTCCCAGAGAAGGCCACCCTCAGGTGAGCTGCGACCCCGCCAGCCTCTCCCCCCACCTGCTCTCTAAGAACTCCACCGCCAGAGCAAAGTCAAACTCATGCAGTGGAGGCCCATCCACGGCGATCTTCACCACGTGGCCTCCCCGGCCCTCCCCAGCCGCACTCTGCCCCCACCACCGCAGCTCGCGGCTGCGGCCGACCTTGTCCAGGAGGCCGGCACCCACGGGCAGCGCCAAGGCCAGGGTGGCCAGGGCAGCAAAGTCAGGGAAGAGCTCGTGCAGCTCCGAGTGCGCACAGGCCAGCTTGGCGCACAAGGCCCGCGGGCCCAGCCGCCCGAGGCTGCACACCACGCGCTTGAAGAGTGCAAAGTCCCGGAGCGCGCGCTGGTGCACCACTGCAGGCGCGAAACCTCGCAGCAGCACCCGCAGCGCCCCCTCGGCGTGAGCGCCCAGCTCCTCGGGCGCCTGCGGGTAGCGGCGGGAATCGAAGATGGCCGCAAAGGCAGCCACGGTGTCCAGCGAGGGCTCAGGATAAGTGTCCCGCAGCCCCCTCTGCATGGAGTCCAGGAAGGCCTCCCGGAGCCGCTCCAAGCCTCCGACGGCAGCCTCGGAGTAGCCAGCCAGCTCCACACCGCGGTAGGTGCAGCTCCCGTCGGGGTCCAAGAAGACCAGTTCCTGCAGGAAACCTTGGAGGCGGGTGCCCCCCGAGCTGCGCTGGGCCTGGAGGGAAGCTGCTGCAGTCATCACCAGGGGCTGCAACAGGGCCAAGTCGGGCTCTTCTGTCTGCAGGATGAGGCCGAGCTTCTGCACCAAGGGCAGAGCGTCCAGGAGAATGTGGGTGAAGGCTACAAAGGTGAACTGGCGCAGGGCCAGGGCCAGGGTCCCAGCCACGGGCGAAGCTGGGGCTGTGCCCTCCAGGGAAGGCACCAGACAAGGCCAGGCCTCAGCCACTGCTTCCACAACAGGTAACAGGGAGGCCCAGGGCACTGGCCGTGGTCCTGCCAAGTCTATAGCTGCAAGGTCCAGTACTGCCCGGAGCTCAGGGACGGTGTGGGAACTGGGGCCGCCATGCAAGCGGAACAGGGCATCCAGTATGCTCTGGTATTCACCCAGGTAGGCTGGAGGCTCTGGATCTGTCCGGCCAGGAAGGCAGTGCAGCTCCGTGAGCAGTGGGCAGCTGGCCCGGAGCTGCAGGCTCACACTCTCTAGGCGGTCACTGGGGAGACTTGAGCTGAGCCAGGCTAGCTTGGATGCAGATACTCCGAAGGCCTGTAAGATGTCCAAGAGTTGGCCAGCGGTGACCCCGCCCTCCTGTAGCTCCACACTGCCCAGGAAGGTGGTAGCAGGTTGGCCATCGCATGGGGACACTGAAGTGGCAAACAGGGCCAGACTGTGGGCCTCGGGCCAGTCCCTGGTCTCATCTAACACCAGCCCCACATACAGGGACGCCTTCAGGCGCTGGCAGGCCTCTGTGTGCAAGACACTGGCAAGGGCCACCTGGGACAGCCAGGGAGAGAAAAGGAGGGAGGTGTTAGGCTTGTCCTGAGACGAGGAGGCAGGTGGTGTGGGGAGGTAGACAGAGCACAGGCCTTGGGGTCAGATAGATTTAGGGACTGATCCTGGCTGTGCCACTTCCTGGCTGTGCTGCCTTGGGCAAATCACTTCACCTCGCTAAGCTTCTGTTTTCTTGGCTCTTAATACCTGCCCCTAATCTTTACAAAGGGCTTATAAATGTAAAGTTTTCGTTAGTGCTCTTATAAATGTAAAAGTGCTTTATGAACCATAAAGAGCTCTAAGAAGGCAAGTTTTTCCACAGTATTGCTCTAGTGTGCCTTATCTTTGGGCATCTCCCACCTGCCCTGCTCAGGGATGAACTAACATATTAACTAGCAAATCCTGACTCAGAGTCCCAGGCCTCATGTGGCTGAACCTAGGACAGAAGTACAGGGGCCATGAGGGTGATTCTGAGCTTGAAAGGGGTCAGGGAAAGCTAAAGGGAGGGGGGAAACTGAGGCAAGCCATGCCCTACTCTCCAACTCCACCACATCCTGCCCTGAGAGCATGGGACTTTTAAATAGAAGTCAAAAATCCAGATTTTCTTGTGTGTGTATGTGTGTGTGTGTGTGTTACTGGGGATCGAACCCAGGGGCATCATGCCTCTGAGCTATACCCCAACCCCTATTTTTTTTAAATTTGGAAGCAAGGTCTTACTAGGTTGATGAGAATCTCACTACTTGCTAAGGCTGTCCTCAAACCTGTGATCCTCCCATCTCAGCCTCCCAAGTCCTGGGATTACAAGCGTGCGTTACCACGCCTGGCTAATTTCCATTTTAAAACAGGGTCTTGCTAAGTTGCTGAGGGTCTTGTTAAATTGCCAAAGCTGGCCTCAAACCTGCGATCCTCTTGTCTCAGCTTCCCAGGTACTGGGATTACAGGTGTGTGCCACCACACCTGGCAAACAAATCCAGATCTTTACATGTCATCTCTAGCACTGTTTAAGTTGGAAACTAATTTGAGCTTCTCAAAAATGTGGTGAAAACCAATAAAACACATCTGTGGGCCAGTCAAGCCCCTAGGCCACCGGTTTGCAACCTCTGGCCCAGGCAGTGAGAAGAACGCCCTGTGCATCCAATGACAGGGGGGCCTGGCCTCTTCACTCTTGTACCCCTTGCAGTTGGCCTAGTGCCAAGCACACAGTAGGCCCCCAATGAAGGTTCTGAAGGGTGGAGGCATGAATGAAGTGCCCAGATGTCTCCCAGGGGCCTGGCATGCTGGGGCTGTTCCTCCCCGCCCCTCTGCCCATACCTCTGGCTGCCACTCACCTGCATGTCCCTCACCCTCCTAGGGCTGTAGTGATCGCCGTGCTCCGTGCCCAGCAGCGCCTGGCACAGGTTGAACCTCTGCAGCTCGAGCAGGGCAGAGCAGCGGTCATCGGGCACGTCCTCCTTGGCCATGCAGTACACGGTGGTCAGCACAGCCACTTTGGCGGGGTCCGCCTCCACCTTGACGCCCCTGGGGGTGGGGGTGGGAGCCAGGCCCGGGTAGGCCCCGCCTCCCTCGGCCAGGCCCTCCAAAGTGGGCTGGCCCTGGTTGACCGTCAGAGCCTGGCGGTGGGCTCCTGAGGTGACGTGGCGCAGCAGGGCGTGGCGCTGGAAGTTGTCGGTGCCCACCGTGAAGGCGTTCTCGGCTTTGCCATGCTTGTTGCGCACCAGGGCCTGGCGGCACTCGAGGCAAAACATCAGCTTCCGCTCGTAGTCAAAGTCCAGCCAGGGAAACTCCTCCTTCCAGTGCTCGTTGAAGTAACGCTTACACTTCTTGTTGGAGTTGGAGGCCTCTCCAGCTGGCTTCTTCCCTGGGGGCACCATTCCTGCTCTGGGGCAGGGGACCCCCGACCCCCACCCCAATGCTCGTGCCTCCTGCCACTCCCACACACAGAAGCACCTCCCTTGACAGGGGGCGCTGGTGGGGAGACCCGAGGTGGGCAGCCCGCCAGGCTAAGGGGGACCATCCATCTAACTTAGCCTGGGAAGTTTACTCCTGCTCTGCCGGAGGGAAACTGGAGATGAAAGAAACAAGGGAGAGGTGTTAGGGGTCTGATGTGGTGGGGCCAGTGGTTGGGTTCATGCTACACGTAGAGTCCTCCCCAGCCCAGGGGTGGGCTGGACTCAGCGGGGCAGGGGGCTCTTGGGAGCAATGTGGAGTCATGCAAAGGGGCATCATGGGGCAGGGATGGGGCCACCAGCCCCTCCAAGGCCTCCTTCCATCCAGGATAAGGCATTGCTTGGCTTTGACTGCCGCAGCATCTCAGGACTCAGAGCTGGAAAGATGGCCACCATCTATCTATGCAAGCACATTTTGTAAGAAATCTTTAGGGGAAATTGAGTCCTGGACACAGCGTGATTCTCAGGGCTCAGGAGTCATTCGTGGCTGAACCAAGACTACAGCACAGAGCTCCTGACTCCTAGCCCACGAGATGACAGGTTCCTACAGCCCACAGCCACCTGTTGCATCAGAAAGAAGTCAGCAGAGCTTCCCAAGCCCCAGGATGAGGGAGCAGATCTATCTTCTCTGTGCTCCTGTCCCCGCGCGTGCACACACAGGTGCACACTCACACTCACACCAGCAGTGTGGTCCTGGGAAGGGTGGCGCAGACCTGGGGGCTGCTGGGGGGGGGCAGAGTGGAGGTAGCTGGCTGGTTACCTCCACCTTCCCCCAGGCATGAGGTCCTGATGAACAGTTTCAGACCAGGAGGCTGTGTCCAGCTGTTGGTCAAACCTGCCAAGGTTGCTTCCTAACTTCCTCAAACCTGTCCCCTGCCCTCCATGCCAGCAGCAGTAACTCCCACTTACAGAGTGTGAACTGAGCCAGGCCCTGTGCTAAGCACTTTGTAGTACTACTGACCCCAGAGGCCATCCTGAGACCTGGGGCTGCACCACCTCTCCCCGCAGCTCAGCTCAGGCCCTTGCCATCCCCCCGGAGCACTGCTGTGGCCTCTGTCTCTGCACTGTTGCTGCCCACATGCTGGTCCTCGCCCAGCAGCCAGAGAGAGAGAGAGCAGCTCACACACAAACCCTATGGTCACTCCCTTGCTTTCGCCTCTTCAGTGGTACCCCATTTACTAAGTCTGCGTACTCCGTCAGAAGCAACAAGACCCTCCTCAACCTCTGGATACCTCTAGAACCTTCTAGAACTCCCATCTGCTCAGCCAACTCCAAAAGAGCCATTCCCTACACACACAGAGCTGTTACTTTTGTCCCTGCCTTCATTTTCTGAGCCTGGAGTTCCTTGTCCTCCTCTTTCCCTGGTCAGTTCCCACTCATCCACTCATTCCTTTTTTTTTTTTTTTTATACTGGGGACTGAACCCAGGGGCACTCTACCTATGAGCTACACTCCAGCCCTTTTTAGATTTTTTATATTGAAAAAGGGTCTCACTAAGTTACTGAGAACCTCACTAAGTTTCTGAGGCCGGCTCTGAACCTGTGATCCTCCTATGTCAGCCTCCCAAGTACTGGGATTACAGGCATGGGTCACCATGCCCAGCTCCACTCTGGTCAGAAACCTGCCCTTCCAACGCCGGCTCTCCCTAATCCAGGCCCTTGTAGGCTCCCTTCAGGAATCTACCTCTAATGCATCCCTTTTCTCCACACGGCTGCCTGGAGGTCTCATTCAGGCTACCTTCATTTCTTGCCCGAACTAATGCAGTCACTTCCTGACAGTACTATTGGTTTCCACTCTTACTCTTCTCTGAGCTGGGTGTGTGTGTGCGTGTGTGTGTGTGTGTGTGTGTGTGTGTATGTGTGTTAAAAAACATACTGCTCAAGCCGGGCGTGGTGGCACACGCTTGTAATCCCAGCATTCGGGAGGCTGAGACTGGAGGATCCGGGTTCGAGGCCAGCCTCAGCTACCTAGTGAGGTACTCCACAATTTAGTGAGACCTGGCTTCAAAATAAAGAATAAAAAATAGGGCTGGGGGTGTAGCTCAGAGGTAGAATGCCCCTGAGTTCAATCCCCAGTACCGCAAAAAAAAAAAATACTGCTCAAAACCCTCCATGAGAGCCAGGTGTGGCTGTGCATGCTTGTAATCCTAGTACTTGGGAGTCTGAGACAGGAGGATCACAGGTTTGCAGCCAGCCTCAGCTACTTAGTGAGGCCCTTCATAACTTAGTGAGACCCTGTTTCAAAATAAAGAATAAAAAAATAAGGCTAGGGGTGTGGCTCAGAGGTAGAATATCCCTGGGTTCATCCTCAGTTCCGCAAAGACAAACAAACAACCCTCCACAGCTGACTGTTCTCTGAGGCCAGCTCCAGATCCCTTTTGAGGTCTGTCAAATGCCCAGCACTGCCGACCCCTCCGGTGGCTACTCATGTCTCCTCCCCCTCCAACAATACTGACTTTGCTCAGTTCCCATCTGCAGGGCCTTTGCACACAATACTCTTCTCTTAAAATGTCCTCACCCTTCCTCCCAACACTTTGCCTGGCTTCCTCCATTAACCCTCTGGTTGTAACTTTACTGTCCTGTCTTCAGAGGTCTCTGAATGTCCTTTCCCGAAGGTCTCCTTCTTTATCATCACTGCCCTGCTTGTTCCCTCCATTGCATTCCCTATGGCTTACAAATCTCTGCTTATTTCTGCATAGTTCTGTCGTTTCCCTTCCTTCCCTCTGCCCTCTTCTCTCATGCTAGTTCCCCAAGGGCCTGAAAGGTAGCTGACTTCTTCATGCCTGAGCCCCAAAGAGAAAAATGGTGCCTGACACCCAGCAGGCATGCCACCAAATCTGAGCACTCCTGAATAAGGAAGAGCAAGCTCTCAGGCAGACAGCAATGGAATGGGACCTTGGGTACCATTGGGTGGTTAAAATAGCTGCCTTTGACATACTTTCCTCCCAAGAGCCTGCGATTCCATGATCTTGTCCAGTCCACCACACAAAGGATATTAGAATGGGGGAGGGGTGCAAGACCAAGATGATACCCTTCTGGAAGTTTGCCAGCCTCTTCCCATGTTCCTTGAAGCTGGGATCCCACTCCATTCAGCAGAGGAGTAAAATGAATATGGGGATGTTACCGTGTGCCTAAGGACACGTAGGTGGACCCCAGGAACATGGAGATTCTAAACCTGTACTGTACAATACAGCAGCCACTTAGCCACACACCTGGCTGTTTAATTAGAATTAAATAAAATTTTTAAAATTCAGCTGACACAGCCGGGCGTGGTGGCGCACGCTTGTAATCCCAGCATTTGGGAGGCTGAGACTGTAGGATCCGGGTTCGAGGCCAGCCTCAGCTACATAGTGAGGCACTCCACCACTTAGTGAGACTCGGTTTCAACATAAAGAATAAAAAATAGGGCTGGGGGTGTAGCTCGGAGGTAGAATGCCCCTGAGTTCAATCCTCAGTACCACACACACACAAAAAAAAAATCAGCTGACACTAGTCACATTTCAAGTGCTCATCAGCTGCCACATGTGGCTATCGGTCCGGGATGGCATAGGCACGGAACATTTACATCATCCCACAAAGTTCTACTGGGCAGAGCTGCTCTGAAAACGGGTCAAAATCCACTGGCACTACCCCCAGCTCAGTCTGAGGGAACCAGGCTGTGTGTGTGTGTGTGTGTGTGTGTGTGTGTGTGTGTGTGTGTGTGTGTGTGTAATGTAAATAAAACATGACTGTGTGGGTCCAGTTGTGACTAAGGCTGACCAGGAGGGCGCACTTGTCCCAGTACTAGATTCTGCATCTCCACACCTTGGCAGACTAGATGGGAACCAGCACAACTTGAGGTTCCCCTGGGGCAGTTGTGTGAGTGATCTCTTCTCGCTGCTCCCACCAATCACACCGGTACTGATGGGTCCCCAGGATGGTGGTCCCCAGCCTCCTCCCTAGGCCTCTAGGGGCTCCTTCCATGGGCCGCACTAGGAAGTCCACACTCTCATCGCAGGGGTGAGGTGGGGCTCCCTGGCGAGCCTCACCCATCCTCCCGGGCGCTGGGATGCAGAGGGCTGGGGGACTTCCTCTGAGGGGTGCCTGGTGAAGGAGCCCTGGTGAGGGGTCCCCAGAGACACCGGGTCAGCCCGCCCCCGCCCGCCCGCCCGCCCGCCGCAGGGCCCCAGCCCCCGGAGGTCCGCCCCTGCCCGGAAGCTCCGGGAGGGGGCGCCGGCCCGCACCCCTGCGCCGCCCGCACACACTCACAGAGACACAGGAGCCACCATCTTGGGCGGTGGACGCTCTGGCCGCAGTCTCCTTGGGCTCCACTGAGCGACAGCAGCCACTAGCGGTAACGGGGGCGAAGAGGCGCGGGCAGCCGGCGCGACCCCGGTGGCCGACAGGGCAGTGGCGTCCCCCGGGCTCACCTGGCCGCGCCCACCTGCCGTGGCTCGCGTCCAGCACGCTCAGCCTCGGCTTCCCTCTACTGCGCGCTGCAGCAGGAGTCACCGAGTCCGACCGCAGGGAGCCAGAGGGACAAGAGTCCCTTCGGTCACAAGTTTACCGGGGGGTTTCTAGAGGATGTCACAGATGCGAGACAAACCGGCAGGGCGTGTGCGGGCCGCAGTCGGCCCTGTGCCCTGGGTTCCGGACCACTAGCTCTGGGGTCAGCCGGGCGCCTGCGGTGCGCACCTGGAATCCCAACTGCTCTGGAGGCTGAGGCAGGAGGATTGCAAGTTCGAGGACAGCTTGGACAACTTAGCAGACCTTGTTTCATATTTTAAAATAAAAAGGGCTGGGAGCCGGGCATGGTGGCGCAGCTTGTAATCCCAGCATTTGGGAGGCTGAGACTGGAGGATCCGGGTTCACGGCCAGCCTCAGCTACCTAGTGAGGCACTCCGCAACTTAGGGAGACCCTATTTCAAAATAAAGAATAAAAAATAAGGCTAAGGGTATAGCTCGGAGGTAGAAGGTCTTTGAGTTCAACCCCTAGTACCACAATAAATAAATAAATAAATAAATAAATAAATAAATAAATAAATAAATAAAACGGGCTGGGGATGTAGCTCAGTGGTAGCCTGCCCTGCGTTCAGAGGAGCAGGCGATAAGCCGAAGGTCCGCTGGGACTAGGATTCACAGTGGCAGAAGTGGAATTGTACCTGGGGAAGGGTATTCCAGGCAGGGAGAGGACGGAGCAAGGATCTACCCATTCCTCAGCAAGTTGAAAGTGCACTGCAGGTTCCAAAAGGTCCAGAAAGAGCTAAGGAATGGGGGGGCGGGGGGCGGTGCCTGATGCTGGAAGGCTCCCTGGGCAGTGAGTGGGCAGTGAATGCCGGGGATGTTGACCTTGCTGCCCTGGGGAGCCTCAGCAGGTGTCCACACTCAGGGGACAGCTCTGGATCTCAGTGTTCTCTCCTCTCATACCTCTCTCTCTTCTCTCCTCTCCTCACTCTT
>PVLC010040296.1:0-13882 GCA_004027655.1 Graphiurus murinus
GACTTTCTTGAGTCTACACTCCATGCCACTGAAGAAACTTTCCCTTCTCTCCATAGACATGGAAGTAAATAAGAACACCTACGAACAAACTTTGTTGGCCACCAGCAGGGGAGCTCTTCAGCTTTGTGTCCCCAAACCCATTCAAACAAAAGAAGCCCGGTCCGCTCCGTCCCACCCCGCCCGGGGGCGCGCAGACCCCGGCCCGGCCCGGCCCCTCCCGGCCCCACTCACTGCGCAGCGCCCCGATCAGCAGGGAGCCGTCCTTGATGAGCTCCTTGATGAACTTGTTGGTGCGCTCCAACTCGATCTCGTGACACTGCAGTCGCTCCCTGAAGTCCGGGCTGTCCAAGTAGGAGTCGCTGAACTCCAGGGTGGGCAGCCCCATGGCACCGGCGGGGGCGGCCGGCGACCGCGGCCGGCGCTGGGGACGCGCGAGGGCCGGCCGCGGGGACGGCGCGGAGCACACGGGCGGCTCAGGCGTGCTCCCCGGGGCGGCGGGCGGCGGGCCGAGGCGCGGCGGTGCTCAGGGCGCGGTCCCGCGGGCGCATGGCACGGTGGCGCGGGGCAGCGCGGGGACAGGCTCGGGCCGCAGCCCGCGCGCGCGGCGAGGACGCTCCCACGGCGCGCGCACTTCCGGCAGCTGCGCGCGGGGCTCGCCCGACAGTCGCGACGGGCGCAGGGAGCGGCAGCGCCGGGTGGCGAGTCGGGCCGGCAGGGAAGCCCTCCCCCTCGGCGGACGCAGGCTCAGAGCTGCCGGCGAGCTGCCACGGCTCCCGGACCCTCCTCCGCACCCCGCCCCTCGCCCACTTGCCCTCGGGCCCCCACCCACCCGGCCGCCGCACTTCGCTCCAGCCTTCGCCCGGGGCGTTAACCCTGTCCCCTCCTGGGCGCTGCGCGCACTCAGGCTGAACCCAGGTCCCGCGCTCCAGGAAAGCATCTCCACCTCCCGACGTACCTCCCCTTGCCGGTCTTGCCTCCATGGGCTCCCTAGAATCGCCAAAGAGAGAAATCAAAGTTTCCCTGAAGTTTGATTACTTGGATGAACACTTTATAGCCCTTGTTTGTATTTACTTGAAACTTCCCCCACTGAATGCATATAAATCCAAGATTGAAAACTTCTGTGATCTCTTTCCCACTCCCTCGATTTCATTGATCTAGCCTTAAGGTGTGTTGGTAATGGTTTCTCAGTTGCTGGCAAGGTAGGGAGATTGTAAGTCATTGCTAACAATCCCAGTACACACTTAGGTGTGCTTTTACTCCTAGGGGAATATCTATTTGCATCACGATATTAGTGGCACGCAGATGAGATTGTTCTGCAAGTGGGGAGATTGCAAACTGTTTAAGTGGGCAGGAGTTTCAAATGAATAGTTCATTTTTATCAAGAGGCAGTTGTCCCTCTGGTAGAAGTCCACCTAACGAATTTCTGCTCTCTTGAAACCTTGACAGCAAGAGAAACTGCTGCTTTACATCTCGTCTGCCATCACCAATAGGATTTCCAGAAACTCAGTTACTTTTCTTAAGGATCTGCTTTTAATTTCTGTGTTTTCATTGCTTTGTCCGTCTGAACCATCTGTTAAAGAACTCTTCCACAGATCATGGGAAAAATTCCATTAAAATGCTTTCCATTTTTCCCAGTTAAGTTTCAGGGACTGTCAAGACTTTTAGTTTCAATTTTTTTAAAGATATACATGAGCGCACACCTGTAATCTCAGTACGTGGGAGGCTAAAACAGGAGGATTGCAGGTTGAAAGCCAGCCTGGCAATTTAGCCAGACCCTCAGCAACTTAGCCAGGCCCTGTTTCAAAATAACAAATAAAATAGGGCTGGAGGTGTAACTCAAAGGTAGACCGCCCCTGGGTTCAACCCCCAGTACCACCAACACACACACACACACACATACACACACACACAAAAACCATGAACATTAAAAGTAGCACATAAGCTCAGAATAGTGGTGCATTCCAGTACTTGGAAGGATGAGACAGGAGGATCTCAGGTTCATGGCTAGCCTCAGCTACTTAGGCCCTCTGCAACTTAGTGAGACCCCATTTCAAAATAAAATAAATAAATGAATAAATAAATAAAATAGGGCTAGGGGTGTAGCTCAGAGGTAGAATGCCCCTAGGTTCAATCTCCAGTACCAAAAGGATAAAAAAAAAGCACTTAAGCCGTATTAAAATAGATAAGATCATGTAAACAGTATGTTTGATGACTTGATTTAAGTTCTTCTGAGCTAGGAAAATCAGATTTTAAAACCTAAACCTGTGTTACATCATTTGTCCTTGATACATTGGCAAAAAGGCCAATCACAATTACATTCATTTTAACTGTAAGTGTCAAACTAGGGTCTGTCATTCCCCCTATGCCACCAAATATACCTCATTTGGTGGCATAGGGGGAAGCAGTAGGGCTGCTTGTCAGCTAATAGGATGACATAAACAGCAATGGACCATTTTTCATCCAAGATACTTTTACATCTATTCATCACACAGCCTGAAAGGCAAAAATACAGTCAAGCCAAACAAATAAGTTTTCTTTCAAGTTTTGCCATGTTACTGTTCCAACCCACTAAATCCAGTGCCAACCGCTGTGATATGAAACAGGATAAAATATTACAACTCTTCTTGTTTTTCATTAAGTCCAAGTCCTGTGATTAATGCTTTAAAAATGCATCAACATTCTTTGATATACAGCATTTAATATGTTGGGTGTCGATTTCAGTTTTCTGTAAATATCTTCAATGCTAGGGCAGATTTATTCTAGATTCTGAAATATGGTTTATTATTTGCCCATTTATGGATGTATTATGCCTACTATCTATATTATTAGGATCCAGGTGGAGATGTGATTTATATAGAAAGATAAAGCAAAGCATTGTACCTGACATTAAGCAGTTTTTAGAAAGAAAAATTAGAGAATGAGCACTCATATAACCTGACACAGAATATGCTGTGTTCTAGAGCCTCACACAGAGGCTACACCAGTAATTCATTTGATTCATTATCAATACAGATCCGCTCAAGCCTAACATTGCATTTACATGGAATCCGGGTTTTCTTCCTACCCTTCACCCACTGGTGTGTAAAGTTTAGTGTGTTATAAATGGACTTTTTTTTTTCTTGGTAGGTGCTTTCAGGGTTACTCATGACTTATTCTATGATTCATACTTTAATTATACCTGCTAGTCAGGCTTTCTTTGATGCCACATTAACCCAGCTACTTGAGAGTCACCAGAAATGCTTTTGCTTTGAGGTGGATTTACTGTCAGTTTTGGACTGTGTTTTCATGTATTATTCTCCCACCATAATAAATGAACCAGGTTCTCTCCAAGAGAAAAGGGTTTATAAATAAAACATTGTCTATACCTATAAGCTTGTCTTCATATGACATTTTTAATGGTTGAAATGCATGTAGCCTTTTCAAAAATTTCCACTTCTCGATACGTGGCACTGTCAGCAGCTGGGTGAGTTTCACAAATAGTATTGGCCGACCCACTTGTTGGCATGGCTCCTGGCACAGAGAAATGTCTGTTTGTTAATTCTAAATTGGCACGGGTGGGACTTTGTTTATATTTAGCAGCAAATAGGTAGTGGGTAGTTAACCAATAAATGATATTTGTAAATGCGCCTAAAACACTTTTCTTCACCTAGAGCAGGTCTTGGCATTAATATGTCCTCAGTATGTGTTACTTGTCAAGTTATTGTTATTTTCAGTAGATTAGATAGACTTGGACTTCCCAGACTTAGATATTCTGGAGCTAAATTCAAGCCTGGCAAGAGATCACTGAGCAGAGAGCAAGCCCTTCCTGGAGCGAGAAAGCAGGGAAATCTTCACTGTGTTCATTCCCACCTGTGTATTATCTTTTCTCATCAAAGTGTGTTCCTTGCGAGTAGGGCTTACGTCACTCTAGTTCAGTCTTAGCATCATGTCTAGAAATGTGATATTGTGCCCAAATGAACCAAGTGCATGATTCAATTTTCAAAACATGTTTGTTGTCATTTATTATGCATCACATAAAACTTACCAGCTTAACCATATCTAAGTGTTCAATTCAGTTCCATTAAGTACATTCATGCCAGGTGTGATGGCATGTGCTTGTAATCCCAGCTACTTAGAAGGCTGAAGCAAGAGGATTGCCAGTTCAAGGCCAGCCTGGGCAATTCAGCAAGCCCTTGTCTAAAAATATAAAAAGAAAAAGAAGAGGAAGCACATTCGTGTTGTTGTGCAACCATCTCCAACATTCACTTCCACAATGCTTTCATCTTCCCCACCTGGAACTCTGTACCTACCCTTCCTCCACATGCCTAGTAACCACTATTCTACTTTCTGTCTCTATAAACTTGACAATTTAAGAATCATATAAGTGATATGTGTAGAATCATACACTATCTCCCTGCTCCCACCCTCATTTTTGCAGTACTGGTGACTGAACCCAGAGGTGCTCTACCACTGAGCTATACCTGCAATCATTTTTATTTTTTATTTTAAGACAAAGTCTTGCTAAGTTTCTCAGACTGGCCTTGAATTTGTGATCCTCTTGCCTCAGCCTCCTGAATAGCTGGGATTCCAAATGTATGCCACCATGCTCGGCTACTGCACTTTTGTGTGTCTGTATTTCACTTAGATGATTCAGTCACTAATGAGAGAAGCAATGACATAAGAGTCAGTGTGTGTGTGTGTGTGTGTGTGTGTGTGTGTGTGTGTGACACTGGAGACTGAACCCAGAAGCATTTTACCTTTGAGCTATACCCCCAACCCTTTCTTTTAATTTTTGTTTTGAAACAGGATCTCACTGGGTTTCTGAGAAGCTCTCAAAGTTGCTGAGGCTGGTCTTGAACCTGCAATCCTCCTTTCTCAACCTCCCAAGTGCTTGGATTACAGGTGTGCACCACTGTACCTAGCTCATATACATATATATATATATATATTTGTGTGTGTATATGAATATATATGTGTGTATATATTATGTATGTATGTATATATGTGTATGTATACATATGTATACACATACTCTATATATAGTATAGTGTGTGTGTGTGTGTGTGTGTGTATGTGGTACTGGAGATTGAACTCAGAGGTATTCTACTTCCGAGGTACACCCCCAACCCCCTTTTATTTCTTATTTTGATATGGCATCTCTCTAAATTGCTGTGACTGGCCTTGAACCTGCGACCCTCCTGTCTCAAACTCCCAAGTACTGGAATTACAAGTGTGCGCCACCACGCCAGGCTCTCAGACATATTTTAAAACCATTTGAACCTACATACATTTTTGAATCAATGGAGGTTCTAAGATATTCTTCTACCAGCAGACAAGGGAAGTCCAGATTGAGCCCTTAGATAGCAAGTGGTGTTTAATCTGTCTTATTCAAAGCATCCCTATTATTATTTTTGTCCCACACAGTGCTCCTAACAACACCATTTCTTCTAAAATTGGCTGATGCATGACACCTTATATTCCAGCAGCACATCATTAGTGACAGCAGGCTATGTGACTTAGTTACTTTGACTTCTGCAACATTGAAAAAATGCTCTCAAAAATGTAAAGCTCCTCTTAAATGGATACAACCCTTCCTCCTCCCTTTCTATAGCTGTTGTGAAATACTGACAAATGCTAAACATAGCCTGTGTTGAAAAACACTTGGCTTTGTTGGGGTTATGGGGGTGGGGTTAGAAATGGCAGTCTTTCACACAGGAAGACCACATTGTATGAGTCTTAGGATTCAAGTATTCATTATCCAATGAATGGTCTAAAGAACAGTGGTTGGAAGACCAAAAAGCTAAAAGCTAAGTGGTTGAGAGTTGAGAAAAGGGAGATTGGATGAGGTAGGCATACATGAGAACAGGGAAAAGATGGGCAGAAGGCAGATTGTATAAAGAACATATACGCTGGGCTTGGTGGCACATGCTTGTAATCCCAGCATTTGGGAGGCTGAGACCGGAGGATCCGAGTTCATGGTCAGCCTCAGCTACCTAGTGAGGCACTCTGCAACTTAGTGAGACCCGGTTTCAAAATAAAGAATAAAAAATAGGGCTGGGGGTATAGCTTGAAGGTAGAATGCCCCTGAGTTCAATCCCCAGTACCGCAAAAAGAAAATAAAAATAAAAATAACAATAAAGAACATATGCTGTGTGATTTCATGGACAAAGTAGGAATCGAACAAAACTCTAAAATCCAAGCCTATATAACTCTGGAGTGTTATCCTTTTAAGAATAGGATAGATAGATTTGGCTTTCCATGCTGCATTTGATTGAGGTAAGTTAATATCATGAAGAGGTGTTGTCCAGGAGAGAAGTTGTCCAGGCTAATAGTGAACCTAGGACTTCCATTTAGTGTTGCCCCCTTGTGGCAAATCATGATGCTTGGTAACTGACAGAAAACTAGAGTAAAAGAAGACTGAAAAGAAAAGGAGGACCTCTGTGTACCAGGTATTATGCCTAGAGTTCTTACATCGTTCTCTCTCTCTCACGTGCTTTCGTGCTCGCGCGCGCGCCCGCCCACGTGTGTGTGTGTGTGTGTGTGTGTGTGTGTGTGTGTGTGTGTGATGTTGGGGATGGATTACAGGGCTTTACACACGCAAGGGAAGTGCTCTACCTCCGAGTTACATTCCCAGCTCCATTATGACTCAAAAAGGTTAAGTTGCCTAAATTTATGTAGGTGGAGTTTATAATCCTGGAGTTGGGATTTCAGGTCAGGTCTATCTAAAAAGGTCGTCCTACCCAGGTGTGGTGGTGCACACCTGTAATCCCAATATTTGGGAGGCTGAGACAAGGAGTTATAGGTTTGAAGCCAGTCTCAGCAACTTAGTGAGACCCTGAGTTACTTAGCAAGACCCTGTTTCAAAATAAAACAGGGATGGAGGCATAGTTTGGAGGTAGAATGCCCCTGGGTTCAATCTCCAAAATAAATAAATAAATAAAATAAAAATAAAAATACCATACAAAACATGTCTATTATAGGCCTGAGCTGTTATGGATGGTGGAAATAAAAAGAGTAGGCAAAAACTTACCTCAATTCTGCCCTAATTAAATTCAATCTAATGAATTAGAGACGTTAGTCAAACAATCACACAGAGGTAGCTGTGTATTTAGAATGATTTACCTATTTACCTTTTAGACTCCAGGGCTTCCTAAAGTTCAAAATTAAGGATGACAGTGATAATGATAATGACTATCATTTATTATTAAGCACTCAACAGTGTGCCAGACACTCTCCCAAGCTTATGATGAAATAACATTCATTATTTCACTTGGGTCATTTTTAGCTCTCTACCTGAGGCATGTCTATGCCTTTATGATTCAAAATTAAGATAAAGAATCTCCTCCATACCAAGAATGAGAATTGGTCATGGCTAGAGAGTTTTTAAACACTTCATCCATGTGTGAACCTTGAGAGGCAGGGTTGTGCCCTCTCACTGAAACCTTGCTGGGCTTGGCCTCTGCTGGATCTCATAGCAACCACTCAGCCCACTGGAAGGACACAAGCTTTAACTGAGCAATTATGCTAATCCTGATCCCATGAGGCCCACCAAATCCTCATGTTAGCTAACTCCAGAGGCAGGAATTTTACAATGAGGATGAGGAATCTGAGGCACTAAAGAGTAAATAAACGAACGAACAAAAACATTCAGATAACTTGCCCCAGGATAAACAGAGCTGTCTCTGACTCCAAGACCACCCCACAGGGAATATTTCCTTTAAGTCACTTGTCATACAAATGTAGAATACATTTTTATAACTCTTTTTCTACATTTACACCCTTTGTTTTTAGACCATATCTAGGTTGTCTCCGTAGCTCTGGTACCTTGAACACCATCAGCCCATAGGAGATACCTAACAAATGTTTTGACTGCACAAGAATCTTACAATTAAAAAAAAAAAATGTTTCTAGACTTCTCTGGCAAAGGTACTGGACAAGATCTGAGGAGGAGCACAGGAAGCCCTCCCCATTTACTGAAGAGGTCTCTGCTTGTTTTGTGGTGTAAAACGAGGAGTAGAGCACCATGGTTACTGGTGCTTCCAGGCCCTGCATATGTCCACGCAAAATCGGCCGCCATCAAGCACACTGTAACAGAGCCTGTCTAAGCCAGTGAAAGCCATGATGAGGGAAATAACAATCCCAGAGGGAGCTTCAGGAAAGTAACTCAAACAAATGGCTCCACAGCCAGCAAAGAGAAGTCATAACTCAATCAGGGTGAAGCACACTAATGAATGTGATAAGGGTAATTGAGAAAGAACAGACCCACCGTCTCTATAGTTTGAACTTTTTTTTTTTTTTGGTGCATTGTAATCATACATCTTTGTTAGGTACAAGCTGGTAGAGGCATGAGGCATACATGCAAACATCTTTCATTTAACTCTTCCCCAATCCCTACCCCATTCCCTCCCTCCTCCCTCCTTCTCAAGTTTAGTTTAGTAATTGACTTTGATATGTTTGTGAAAGTACATCATGTGCAGTAGGGTGTTTCCCTCCCTTGCCCCATCACTTTGAGTTAAGTCACCTTCTTTGCTCATCTAAAGTTTCTCCTTCTTCATTTAGAGTTCCTCTTATGTCCCACTTTCTCCCTAGCTTCCGCATATTAGGGAAAGCATCCGATTTTTTACTTTTTGTGACTGACTAATCTCACTCAACAAACCTGGAAGAGCATCTGCCACCTCCAGTGACAGTAGCAACTTCCTTCAGGAGAAACAAAGTTAAATGCATGGCCTTAGCTCTTGTAATGCGCATTAGCTTGAATTTTGTCATCATGGATTTTATCTGGAAATAGAAAATTTTGTAAAATTATGTATAATAATGATAAGAAAAAAATATGTTTCAGAAAGAGCAGAATTCTTATTTTTACATTTGTTAGAGATCTTTTTTCCAGCAGCCAGTTTATTAAATTTTATTATGGGGCAAGCATGCTTTGCTAGGATTAAACTTTAATTTACTAGATAAATAAAAGTATTAGTCTCAATTTCTTGTAATGCTGGAGCACATTTCATCTTTCTAAATCTTCATGGTGTGTGTGTGTGTGTGTGTGTGTGTGTGTGTGTGTGTGTGGCTGGGGATTGAACCTGGGCATTCTACCTGTGAGCTGCACCCCAGCCCTATTTTATTTTTTATTTAAAAACAGGGTCTTGCTCAGTCACTGAGGGTCTTACTAAATTGCTGAGGCTGGACTCTAACCTGTGGTCCTCCTATCTCAGCTGGGATTAGAGGCATGCACTACCACGCCCATATTTCATGATCTTTCAAAGAATACTTCAAAGATTTATGAAGCACTCTGAACTCTGTTACATTATGGTGTCAAGTAGAACAACATTTAACCTACACTGAAAATCTTGTTGAAATAGAAGGTGAATATTTCATCAACTCTTATGACTCTTCTAAACCTTCTTTTCCACAAACCTTGTATTATGAAAATTTCCAAATATACTGAAGAGTTGAATAATTAACAATGGATACCTTCATGTGCTTTACTTCGATTCAACAAGTATCAACATTTTGCCATATTTTTCTCTCTCTTTTCATTACATATATGCATGTGTATGTGTGTAAACATTTAAATTTTAGTATCTTATTGCATCATCCCTAAATATTTCAACATATATCACCAATTAAGGATATTCTCTAACATAACTAAAACATAAGGAAAAATTAATATATGATAAAAATATCAAATATTCAATTGTTTCAAAAAATGACTTCTATAGCTTAAAAATACAAAAGCAAAGCAGGATACAGTCAGGATTCCAAACTTAGTCTTAATCAATAGCCTTGCCTAGATAACTACAAAAGTCTACTTTGGAGAGTAACCAAAAGCTCATTAATCATCACTGTCACTGCATTAATTCAGAATTTGGAATTAATTGAGCCAAGATTAGTATAGGGTTTCCTTTGATACTGTCCTGAAGAAAATGTTTGAGGACCAATTTAGTGGAAGAAGACTGTATTTAGAAGAACCATTTCCAAATCCCTAAGTACCTGAAATGGTCAACGGTGACTTCTAAGGGAGGGCTGCTTTATCTGGCACGTAGTGTGTGGTTGATAAATACTTTTTTTTTTTTTTTTTTTTTTTTTACCAAATTAATGAATGAAATACTGGGGCTCTAAAGATAAACAACATCAGTATCATCTGGAACTGATTAGAATTGCAAATTCTAAGCCGGGCATGGTGGCGCAAGCTTGTAATCCCAGCATTGGGGAGGCTGAGATGGCCTCAGCTACCTAGTGAGGCACTCCGCAACTTAGTGAGACCCGGTTTCGAAATAAAGAGTAAAAAATAGGGCTGGGGATGTAGCTCGAAGGTAGAATGCCCCTGAGTTCAATCCCCAGTACTGCAAAAAAAAAAAAAAAAGAATTGCAAATTCTTTCCAGATGCAGTGGCACATGTCTGTAATCTCAGAGATTCTGGAGGATCGCAAGTTTGAGGCCAGCTTGGGCAACTTGGTGAGAATCTGACTCAAAAGGGGGGAGAGGGTGCTAGAGATGTAACTCAGTGATAGTATGCCCCTGGGTTTGATCCCCAGTACAAAACAAGAAACAAAAAAAGACAAATTCTTGTCCTCCACCTACAGAACCAAAACTCTGCAGGTGCGGCCCCAGCACCTGTGTTTTATTAAGTCCTCCCTGTGATTCTGATACTGGCTACAGTTTGAGATCAGTTGATCTAGAACAAGTACTAGTAGACATTAAGATGGAAGAGTAGTTTTAGAAAAGGAAGTAGAAAATATAGAGAATAGACTTTTGGGATTAGGCAAGGGGAGAAGAGACAGTCATGGTACACAAAGGCTTGGCTAGATGCCAACACCAGGGGAAGCCAGCCTGCAGTCAAGGCCTCTGCTAGAGAGCTGAAAGAAAGACACTGTTCTTCCATTGCATTGTTTGGAATGTAATACCACGTCTTTTCATCATCATTGCAAAGTGAGCTTTTCAGTGCACTTGAAGATTTTCTTTATCTGTAGAAAAGATTACCAGAATGCTTTATTTTTAATTTAATAAGTGACATTGTTAAAATTATAATTTTTTAAAAACTTGGTTTTATTGTTGAACTCTGAGAGTTCAACTCACACACAGAGAAGGGGACTAACACTAGATAGGGATGGCAGGTATAGATGGGTACCAGGATAGGTTCCTTTCTTGACCCAGTACCTTTGCTTGGAAAGGAAACTTAGATGAGACAGGGAAGTAGAACCTTTGTTACCATGATGTCTCACCTGATGTAGGGAGTAAGGTCAGTAAGGTGTTAGGGAGTAAGGGAGTAAAATTGTTGTGTTGGGGTCTTGTCTTATACCTAGGTGCCTTGCTTAGAAGGCTGAAGGATGACTCAGGAACCGGATGACTTGAATTTTCCTTTTATGGTGAAAATAGAGAAAGTTGAGGAGAAGAAACAGAGGTCAAACTAGGGAAAGAGCTTGCTTGACATAGAAAGGAGGGATTTCTGGGTTCTCCCTCCATTGCTGGTGGATTCGGTGATACTGATGATGACTTGGGAAGAGTGAAAATCTATTTGCAACATTCTTGGAAACCATGTCTGTGACTAATGATCTGGTTGTGAGATTTTCTTTCTGATAATGGTTTCTTTCTGCCATTTCAGGGAGTGTGAAGTAACTAGGAAGACTGCTCTTGGCAAGTCTTCCCTAAAGCAAGACAAAATGTTAACATTCATTTTTTTTCTTAAGCCATTTTTGGGAGGCTGAGACAGAAGGATCTCAGGTTCAAGGCCAGGCTCAGCAACTTAGCAAGACACCTGTTCCAAAATTAAAAAAGAACTAGGGATGTAGATCAGAGACAGAATTCCCCTGAGTAGGCTGTTCAATTCCTAGTACATATATGTATATGTGTGTGTATGTGTGTGTAAACGCACACATAAACACACACACACACACATATTTATACTCTGTTCAAATAAAAAAATCAGTTTTTTCAGGGCATCTTCAAAATCAAGAAAAAGACTTAGTAGCTAAATAATTTTCAAAATGGTATGAGTAAACCTAGTAATTTAGGAGAATATTTAACTGTGGCAATATGGAAAGTATCATATCATCTTGGCCAAGAGATAAAACTGAAATAAACATTTGGTCAACACCAGGAATGCATGTAAGTATGTAGACTAAATGACAATAATGTGAAACTCACATCTTCTTCGTAAGTTTATTTCCTGACAATTCTTGCAATTGCTTTCCCTATTCCCAAATCTACATTTCCCAGTGGATTCTTGTAGCAGCTGCCCACTGGGTCAACTCTACCATGAACATTCCAAAAGTACCACAAGTTCAACATGAATCCTTTGCTAGACTTCATGCTTCTCTTAACCCTGCTCTCAAATTGCATTCATACCTTAGTTGGCTGAGAAAGAAAATTGACACTCAATCAGTCACCAAGCCACCTTATATCTCTGGTGTTTAACCCCTCTTCTCCAGCCCCAGGTTGAGCACGAGGTCAGGCCTCACTGCCTGGGCAATTAAAATAAACCCTTAGCCGGTCTCCATGGCTCCAGTCAGCCGTTCTCTAATCCATGGCTGCAGACAGAGTGATCTTTCTAAAAAGGCAAATCTCATCATTCTCTCCAGGGCTTAAAATCTTTCAGTGGCTCCTTTTGATTAATGGATAGAGTCCAAAATCCTTAGTGTGCCAAACCAGTTACTGTTATCTCTCCAACTTTATTGATTACCTTATCTTTCAAGTCTAAAATTATGCTTTAGTGAAGCTGAAATTCTTTAAATTTCTCTTATGGGCTAGTAAAGGGATTATTAGTTCAAAAATGCTCTATGAAGAGTTTTCTATTTTATGTTTTAATTTCAATGATTGTCTTTATAAATAATATCATGTATTGAATCATCTATGTGGGGGCTTTTCAAACTTTAATGAATATAGAAATCACCCTTAGATCTTCTTTTTTTTTTTTTTCAGTACTGGGGATTGAACTCAGGGGCATTCTACCTCTGAGCTACACCCCCAGCCCTATTTTTTATTCTTTATTTTGAAACCGAGTCTCACTAAGTTGTGGAGTGCCTCTCTAGGTAGCTGAGGCTGGCCGCAAACCTGGATCCTCCAGTCTCAGCCTCCCGAACCTTAGATCTTCTTAAGGGATCAACTCTATTCAGTAAGTCATTAGTGAAACAGGGCAGTTCAGAAAAGGTCCCAGGTGATACCAATGCTACTACCCTGTGGACCATATTTTGAGGAATAAAGGCCACTTTCTAAATGAGTACTACCACCAAACGGTCTCATTGTCAGGTATTAATGAATAAAGAAGAGAAGCAGACAATATCAATGATTCTTTCCTTACAGATGGAGACCAAGTGGTGTCACAGCTTGCTGTATGAGTAGGGATCAGGCAATAGTTCTAATATTAAAAGAAAAAGGGTCAGCTGAGAATAGTGGTGCATGCTTGTAATCCCAGTACTTGTAAATCTGAGACAGGAGGATTGCAAGTCTGTGGCCAGCCTCAGCTACTTAGGCCCTCCGCAACCTAGTAAGACTTTGTTTCAAAATAAAGACTAAAAAAATATGTGTAACTTGGAGGTAGAATGCCTCTGGGTTCAATCCTCAGTTCCTAAAAGAAAAAAAAAAAAAAGAATCTGTATACCTCTAATCCCAGTACTTGAAAGACTAGACAGAAGGATCACAGATTTGAGGCCAGCCTCAGCAACTTAGTGAGAACCTGTTACAAAATAAAAAAGGACTGGTTTGTAGCTTAGGAGAAAGACACCCCAGTTCAATTCTCAGTATGAAGGAAGGAAGGAGAGAGAGGAATGAAAGAATTGAATCATCATATATAACAAAGTAGCATAGGCATGTCAATCTCAAAAGATTCATAGCAATCAGAATAATATTACCTTAGAAAAATATTACACATACCATTAAATTGATAGTATTTAAATGATATTAGTCTTGT
>PVLC010040297.1:0-13923 GCA_004027655.1 Graphiurus murinus
CGGTACTGGGGATTGAACTCAGGGGCATTCTACCTCCCAGCTACACCCCCAGCCCTATTTTTTATTCTTTATTTTGAAACCGAGTCTCACAAAGTTGCAGAGTGCCTCACTAGGTAGCTGAGGCTGGCTGCGAACCCGGATCCTCTGGTCTCAGCCTCCCGAATGCTGGGATTACAAGCGTGCGCCACCACACCCGGCTGAGTCATCCTTTTTTAACCTCAACTTTGAACAACCTGCAAAAAATGGAAAGACTGGCATTCAATCAAGAGGAGACAAGTGTCAAGGCTGGGGTGCGTGTGTAGTGCCTCACCCAGGACGGACGCAGCCTGGCAGGAGACAGAGTTCAGACAAGCCAAGGAGGCCAGCTGGGACCTGTAATGATGGCGAAGACGGCAAGAGATACAGCTGACTGGAGCAGGTTTGAGCCAAGTACCGGGAAGAACCTGCTGCTGGCTGCGTGCGCAGCGAGAGAGGACCTTCACCTTCAACCCCTCCCTGCCACAGAATTCAATGCATTTCCCCCGGCAGCTTTCAAGGTATGAGGGATTTGTGAACCAACATTGGAAACAGTCTATTACGATCCAGCTCTATTCAAGTGTTAAAATGATGAGTACATACATAGAAGAAAAAAATGTACATTACACTGAAATATTAAATATTTTTCTTAAAGTACTATAAACTGAGCAAGTATATATATGCATATATATAAAAGCATATATATATATAAATATGTATATATATTTTTTTTCTTTTTTTTTTTTTTTGCGGTACTGGGGATTGAACTCAGAGGCATTCTACCTCCGAACTATACCCCCAGCCCTATTTTTTTTTTTTTTTTGCGGTACTGGGGATTGAACTCAGGGACATTCTACCTCCAGGCTACACCCCCAGCCCTATTTTTTATTCTTTATTTTGAAACTGAGTCTCACTAAGTTGCGGAGTGCCTCACTAGATAGCTGAGGCTGGCCGCGAACCCGGATCCTCCCAAATGCTGGGATTACAAGCATGCGCCACCACGTATAAAGGTGTATATACAAAAGCAGATGAAAAAGCCAGGCATGGTGGCACACGCTTGTAATCCTGGTACTTGGGAGGTTGAGACAGGAGGATCACAGGTTTAAGGACAGTCTAAATAAGTAGTGAGTCTCTCATCAACTTAGTGAGACCCTGTTTCAAAATAAAGAATAAAAATAAATAGGGCTGGGGCTGTAGCTCAGAGGTAGAATGCCCCCAGATTCCATCCCCAGTACCACAAAAAATAAAAATAAAAAATCGGGGGCTGGGGGTGTAGCTTGAAGATAGAATGCCTCTGGGTTCAATCCCTAGTACCAAAAAAAAAAAAAAAAAGCAGATGAAACACCCACAAAAGAATGACTTTCATATGCTGGACTGAGACCTGGTAAAAACCAGAGAACAATATTTTGACTTTCCTCAACACTAAGCCACACAGGTATTTGGTGTTTGGCTTGAGGGCAAGGTTACCAGCTTTGAAGTCATTCCAACCTGATTTCAGGAATCTCTGAATTTATAAAAAAGAAAACTGCCATGAAAGAGACAGTGTAGGTACAGAACCAGACCCACAGAGACAGCAGATATCAATGATAGTAAACACGTCTTTAAGCATATTTAAATAAAGAATTTAAAAGGTCAAGGTTTTTCAACTTGCCCAACAGGATTCTAGGAAGAAAGAAAGCAGAACCTCTAGAAATGGATGTCTTAAATAGATGAGATGGAGAATATGGCTGAAGAAGTCACACCAAATGCAACACAGACGGAAAACTTGACAGGCAGGTTGGGAGAAATCAAGAGCAGGGCAACTAGGTTCCGTGACAGTCTAACTGAAGTTCCAGAAGGAGAAAGTGGAATGAGGAAGAGTCAATGTTTGAAAACACAATAGCTGAAATTTTTATAGAAAAATGAAAGACACCAAACCTCAGATTCTAGAATCACAACCAACCCCCAAAGCAAGGAAAATCCCCACCTAAAAACATGTAGTCAAATTACAAAACATAAAATGCAAAAACATAGGGCTGACAGGGTAGCTTGGAGGTAGAATGCCCCCTTGGGTTCAATCTCCAATATCAAAAAAAAAAAAAAAACAGCCAGAAATGATAGCTCCTTCCTTGGGACAGCAGAACAGCAATTAGATTGACAGCTGCCTTCACAACAGCAACTATGGAAGCCAGGAGACAATGGAAACCGTGTTGTATGTGCTAAGTTAAACCAGCTTTCATCCTCCATGGAGCAAAAATAACTTCCAAGAATGTGAAAGACACATTTAGAAAAACAAAACAAAACCTGGGCTGTGGGTGTAGCTCAAGGTTAAAGCACTTGCCTGGCATGTGCAAGTCCCAAGGTTTGATCTTTCCTACCCAAAAAACATAAATAAATGATAGAAAAACAAAACCTGAGAGAGTTTACTACCAGCAGACCCCGGTCCCCAAAGTTCTTTCTAATGCACATCAGGGAAAAAGGAAAATTATGGGGTTAGTCAAGAAGGGGCAGACACAAAGATGCTAAACATGTAGATAAAATCGAAGCCAATGTTGACCATACAATACAAAAAGATCTAACTTGAAGAGTTTAAAAAAAAAAAATAACAGAACTAAGGGACTGCATGCAAATGGCATGTGAGATGGGAAGAAACTGGAGGGAAAACATTCTAAGGTCCTTGAGTTATTCCAGAGAGAGTTAAAATGTGATTATCTCAGGACAGTTAGAGTTAAATTTGCATATTAAACTTAACTAAGTCTGTAAAAAAAAAATAGAAAAATGGATATTAAATGTCAAAAGAGAGCCAGGCATGGTGGCGCATGCTTGTAATCCCAGTACTTGGGAGGCTGAGACAGGAGGATCCCAGGTTCTCTGCCAATGTCAGCAACTTGTGAGGCCCTCCACAACTTAGGGAGACCCTGTTTCCAAATAAGAAATAAAAAACAGGGCTGGAGACATCTTGGAGGTAGAATACCCCTGGGTTCAATCCCCATTGCCACAATAAATGAATGAATGAATTAATTAATTAACATGATCTGTCGATAATGATGTTGAATTGTTATGATTAAAAGCAGATATTCATCAACAAATAACTAGACTTTCACAGAAAGACAGATTTTGTTTTACTTGTGTTTTTACACCAAATATTTTTAAATATTTTAATAATTGTATTTAATAGTCATGTATTAAGAAAAACAAATAAAACAATACCTTCCCTTCTGTATAGCTTAAAAAAATTTTTTTCCCCAAGATGTTATAATACTCCAAATGTGGGTAGCACACATGTATTACAAAAATCACTTGTTGGAAAACACAACCAACTATTACAACTCACTGTTCGAACCTTGTACTGCTCTACCACATGCGTGAACACACACCAAAAATAGTTCCCTAAGTGGCAGTTTGATAGGGGTTACAACCAGGCAGGGCAGGGGGGGGCGCATATTGTGAGAAGTTTTGTGCAATGGTGAAGCCCCCAAAGTCGACTTCCCAAGTACTTACGCTGAATGAAATATTCAGACTCCATCTCAGCAAAATGCAATAGAGAAACAAACATGGCTCTCTCTTTCTTTTCTCTCTTCCCACCCCTTCCCCACTTGTGGAATTTGTGAGTCGTGGTTAGAGTCTTGGTTTCCAAGGAAAACACATTTATCTTAATTTCGGCAAAACAAAGACATCAAGTGGTCTACGCGGGCTGGGGATGGGGAGCCCTCCCTCCCCTGTCAGAGGATGGGACAGAAAAGAGAGGACAGAGAACAGCAGGGCTTTGCAAGGGCAGGCTGCATTTCCACACCTCGACACCTCGGCCTTTGGTGGCAAAGTGGCTGTGTGCCCTCCCCTCCCAAGCTTGCCATCTCTGGCCTTGGAAAGGCCAACCGGAAACCCAGGTTGGGCATCTCAAAGGCTCGGCCCTGCTAACCTCAGCTGTCACATGCTTATGTCACGCCCTAGGCCTTCAGTAACTACTGACGGTCCCCAGACTGCGAGGGTTCCACCAGCACCCAGCCCG
Organism: Graphiurus murinus; assembly: GCA_004027655.1. NCBI lineage: Eukaryota > Metazoa > Chordata > Mammalia > Rodentia > Gliridae > Graphiurus > Graphiurus murinus. The sequence goes on from PVLC010040297.1 coordinate 4,004, forward strand.
CCCCAACAGTGAAAACCACCTGCCTCCTGGGGCATCTGAACAAATGCTGGAAATTCCTTTCTACACCATCAAAACACCCACTTTCTATAATCCTCTGTTTAGAACGTCCCAGGGCTGAACTACACATACTCTCAGAGGAGCCAGGTGCCAGCTGCTGCCAGAAACCCAGAGAAAATCAATTAGCCGGTCACCAACTCAGGTTTCAAAGGTCGGCCCCCACTGACCTCCCACCGTCTCGTGCCAGTCCTGGTCACCAGATCATTCACCCCATCCTGTCAGGCCACAGGAGAACCCCCTTTTTATGGTACTAAGGATTGAACCCAGGAACATCCTACTTGAACTCAGGGGCATTCTACCTCCGAGCTAGACCCCCAGCCCTATTTTTTTTTTTATTCTTTATTTTGAAACAGGGTCTCACTAAGTTGCAGAGTGCCTCACTAGGTAGCTGAGGATGGCCGAGAACCCGGATCCTCCGGTCTCAGCCTTCCAAATGCTGGGATTACAAGCATGTGCCACCACACCCAGCTCCTTTAAAAAAAAAAAAAACAAAAAACAAAAAACAAGGTTTTGCTAAGTTGCTGAGGGTCTAAGTTGCTGAGGCTGGTCTCAAACCTGCAATCCCCCTGTCTCAGCCTCCCAAGCACTGGCATTACAAGGCACCACGGCACCCAGCTAAAGCGGGACCCTTGGAGAGGGTCAGGACACCACCACCTCTATCCCAGCCTCATGCTGTGGACATTGGCATTAGCGGAGCTATCCAGTGATGGAGTGAACAGGAACCTTCTATCTACAGTATAGATACCACAAGGAGCCTGCCAGCTTGCATCACCCCACTTCCTGACACACCCAATCTGCGGAAATTCCTCCCAGCAATCTTTTCTGCACCTGTGGAGCCGACGTGAGTCCTCACCAAGCACCTAACAGGAAATACTTCCTCCACTCAGTGCACTAGGCAGAAAGATCAACAAGGGTCCTGCTCTCAGAGAGACTACCACGTCTGCTTGGGTAGCATGTAACTGACCACCTTCATGGCCAGCTGGACTCTCAGAGAGGCCACCTCATCCACCGTCTGCCCTGGAGATGCATGAAGAGCCACAGGACAGGTGATGGAAAAGATAGCTAGGTATCCAGCCCAGCCTGTACCCATCATCCCCAGGGAGGACCTGCTCCCCAGGAAAGAAGATCCTGTCACGGCGTAGACATGGAATGCCCCCCCCCCCAAAAAAAGCTCATGTATTGAAAACATGGTCTCCAATGCAGCAAGGTTCAGAGATAAGGCACGGCTGGAGGAAGTAGGTCACTGGGTGAGGGTGGGGGGGAGTCCCTGGGAACTATATCAAGCCCTGACACTTTCCCTTCTTTTCTCTCTCTGCTTCCCAGCTGCTGTGAGCTGAGCAACTTTCTTCCGCCTTGGAGCCCGCTGGCCATGGACTGGACTCTGAAACCATGAGCCCCAAACACCTTTCCTCCTATAACTTGTTCTTGTCTGTTATTTTGGTCATAGCAACAACAACAACACACACACACACACACACACACACACACACACACACACACACAGGTACCCAGATTTGCCAAGTCCATGTTCCCCTACAGAGAAACTTGTATGCCATGGAAGTTGGAATTAATGGTTCTTTGACCTTCTCCTCTCCTTCTGTCTCTTGCCCGTCCTGTTCTCCCAAAAATCAGTCATACAAATTAAGGGGCTTCATCTCCAGGCAGGCCATAAAAGTTAGAACCCTTTTTCCCCAAAGCCAGCCATAAAAACTAGAATTAAGAGCCGGGCGTGGTGGCGCACGCTTGTAATCCCAGCATTCGGGAGGCTGAGACCGGAGGATCCGGGTTCTTGGCCAGCCTCAGCTTACCTAGTGAGGCACTCTGCAACTTAGTGAGACTCGGTTTCAAAAATAAAGAAAAAAAAAAATAGGGCTTGGGGGTATAGCTCGGAGGTAGAACGCCCCTGAGTTCAACCCCCAGTACTGCAAAAAAAAAACTAGAATTATGACTCCAACTCCTTCCCACCTCCACCCCTTTCTCAGATCTCAGCCTCTCTATCTTGGAGCTTTCCCTTAAGATGTTCTCTGACCTAGCCTTTTCCAATAGTAGGATTGCAAAGACCCTCACTCCAGAGGGGTTCTGCCCCTCAACATGGTTGAAGAAATGCTACAACCAAAGAGATCAGGGAGAATCTGAACACACAGGCCTTGAAGGTTGCCCTCTTGGTCCGTCACTCTTCGATCGTACCTGTTCAGGCAAGCACATCTCCACACAGCTCTCCCCACTTCACAGAATGTACCCCTAAGATAGGCCTTTTCCCAATCATCAAAAACACAAACATCAACAAACGCTGGCGAGGGTGTGGAGAAGTGGGAACCCTAACACATTGTTGGTGGGATGATAGATTAGTGCAACCACTTTGGAAAACAGTATGGAGGACGAATGGGAATGAACCTACCATAAGATCTAGCAATACCACTTCTGGTCATCTACCCAACCAAACTACCAGACCGATGCATGTGCATGTGTATCTATGTTCATAGCCGGACAATTCACAATTGCCAAACTCTGGAACCAGCCAAGATGTCCATCAACAGATGAATGGATTACAAAACTATGGGATCTGTACACAATGGAATTTTACTCAGTCATAAAGAAGAACAAAATCATGTCATTTGCAGGGAAATGGATGGAACTAGAAAATATTACGCTAAGTGAGATTAGTCAGTCACAAAAAGTAAACAATCAGATGCTCTCCCTAATATGTGGAAGCTAGGGAGAAAGTGGGACATAAGAGGAACTCTAGATGAAGAAGGAGAAACCTCAGATGAGCAAAGAAGGTGACTTAACTGAAGGTGATGTGGGGGGAAGGGAAACACCCTAATGCACATGATGTACTTTCACAAACATATCAAAGTCAATCATTAAACCAAACATGAGAAGAAGAGCGGGAATTGGGGAAGGGTTAAATGAGAGATGTGTGCATGTATGCCTTTACCAGCTTGTACCTAACAAAGATGTATGATTACAATGCACCAATTAAAAAAAAAAAAGATAGGCCTTTTCCCCTTTGTTTTTGTTTTTATTTTGGGGGGGGGGTTAGCCTTCATTCTGAAAGCACCTGTGTCACATAGAACTCTAATTTGTTATGTTTTTCTTGGTACCCAGTCTTGCTGCTTTCTTTTGTGTTTTAAGACAGGGTCTTGCTGTGTTATCCAGGTTGGCATCAAATTCCTGAGCTCAAGCGATGTTCCTGCCTCAGCTTCTCAAGTAGGTGGGCCTACAGGTGCATGCCACCGGGCCTGGCTCCTACTCTGCTTTTGGTTATAGGGTTTTGGGCCTCAACTCTTATGATGGGGAGATAAAGGGTCACACTTTCTGCTCCTATAGGTTTGTGTCTCAAAACTTGTTCCCAGAACATCTCCCTCCCAGATGTCTCCCTCTGTCCTCCCTTTCTGCCAAGTCCTGGCTTCCATCTGCTCTGCTCTCTCTCCACTCAGTAACAAGGGTCCCCAACCGAGCTCAGGCACAGGTGCTGGCCCACGATGGCGCAGGCCTGTAATCCCACTATTTTGGAGGCTGAGATAGGAGGATCACAGGTTCAAAGACAGCCTCTGCAATATAGCAAGATTTTCAGCAACCTAGAGAGACCTTGTTTCAAAACAGAAACATAAGCTGGGTATGGTGGTGCACACTTGTAATCTCAGTACTTGGGAGGCTGAGACAGGATGATCGCAGGTTCGAGACCAGCCGTAGCAACTTAGTGAGGCCCTCTGCAACTTAATGAGACCCTGTTTCCAAATAGAGAATTAAAAATAGGGCGGGGGAGGGGGGTAGCTGGAAGGCAGAATGCCCCTGGGTTCAATCCCCAGTACCAAAACAACAACAACAAAAAATCCACCACTTGACTTTCTCTTACACTCTGGAGTTAGTGTCTCTTTTTTCATTTGTTTGTTTTTATTTTTATGGCACTGGGGATTGAACCCAGGGCATTCTACCTCCAAGCTACACCCCTAGCCCTATTTTTATTTTTATTTGGAAACAGGGTCTTGATAGGTTGATGAGAGTCTCACTACTTGCTGAGACTGTCCTCCAACCTTCGATCCTCCTGTCTCAGCCTCCCAAGTACTGGATTACAGGTGTGTGCCACTACGCCCGACTCTGGAGTTAGTGTTTCTAAGTCTTTGTAGCTCCAATGGGAGGTGTCTGCTGAAACATTCTGAAATCACTATGTCTCTATTGCATCATGGTCCGATCCTCCTGTCTCAGCCTCCCAAGTACTGGATTACAGGTGTGTGCCACTACGCCCGGCTCTGGAGTTAGTGTTTCTAAGTCTTTGTAGCTCCAATGGGAGGCGTCTGCTGAAACATTCTGAAATCACTATGTCTCTATTGCATCATGGTCCCCCGGGGAGTCAGTTCCATCACTAGAGTCCCCTCTGTCTCTGCTGTCTCCTAGCCACACTCCCCAGTTGCCCTTGATGTCCCCCTTGCTCTGCAAAGCTTTCTTGTCTATCAGCTCTTTCTGCTTTATTAAAACCAGTGCAAATTCCCAGAACACTCAACTCCTCAAAAGTCAAGACAACTGGCCTTCTCTGGGTCCATGTTCAGCATCAAGAGGGGCCCAACACTCACTGGCATGCACACACTCGTACACACACACACACACACACACACACACACACACACACGGCGAGGGGGCGTCTCATCTAATCCTTAGGACGGGTCAAGTCCTTAATCATAGACCAGCGGAGTCCAAGAGAACACGAGGGCAGCAAGAGATCGGGGCTGCGTCTGCCTTTCTTTTTTCTTTCCACCCTCTGCTAAGCTGAAGTGACAGCAACAGATGGTTCCCTGGAACCTAAGAAGGTCTTCAGCATCAGGGAAATTAGAAACATGTACACGGTCCCTGAAATAAGAGAAGCAAATGCATGTGTGGCCTTAGGGCATGTGGAGAAGACAAATGACTGTGGGTCCCCCAATCCCCCTTTGGACAGTACCTCCTGCATACAGCTACAGACTGCGGCTCCCCTGTCCTTTTATTTTTTATCTCTGTGATTCAGCACTGGAGCTAAGACGGGTCTGGGATACAGCCTCACCTGAAAGCAGAATTCTTAGTTTCATGCTTCCTTGCTAAAAGAAAAAGCGTTCCCAAGTCCACACGATCTGCTCCAGCCCAGCCTTTTTTTTTTTTTTTTGGAAATGGGCTATCAAAGCCCGGGCAATGGTTCAACTATGCAAAACTCCAATCCATTAGGATGGAGCGCATGTGGGAATGATTAATGTACAACTGCTGTGTGTCATCCGGGCCATCGGTGACCGTCAAAACCACAGCAAACGTTGAAATCAAGCACAGGGAAATCCATAAGCTGCTAGGGGACAGCCCTTTGTTTCCAGAAGACAAAATTACCGTGGCTTTTCCCATTAAAGCCCAATGAGGCTGGGTAGCTGGATCTCTGAAGCACTTGTCGTGAGAACCCTCTGACTTGGGGGAGAGGAAGGAGGCTAGCAGGCAGGATAGGGGGCCTCCCTGTAACATGAGATGCCGCTGTAAACAGGTCCCCAGGGGCCTTGCAGTTTTGTAAGCTAGGGAGGTGAGGGTTTTTTTTTTTTTTTTCCTTGCTCCAACTCTTCAGCATGTATTCACTATCCACACCATTAAGAACTTTCCAGAAAGAAATACAAAACAAAAACAAAGGAAAGCTGGGTATGGTGGCACACGCCTGCAATCCCAGTATTTGGGAAGCTGAGGATTGCAGGTTCAGGATCACCCTTGGCAACTTAGTGAGACCCTCAGCAACGTGGCAAAACTCTGAAAATAAATAAGTAAGTAAATAAATAAATAAATAGGACCAGGAGTGTAGCTCAGAGATAGAACGCCCCTGGATTCAATCTCTAGCACAAAAACAAAACAAACAAACAAAAAAACCCTCTTGATCTCTAGACCAGCTAAAACGTGCATAAAGAACGTTACTAATCCATATAATTGGCTACTAGCTACCTTCCCTCCTTCACCTGAAATTGGGAGAAAAACAACTCAGTCGCAGCTTTTAAATACAGGTGGTAAAAGACAGGTGTAGTGGCGCAGGCTTGTAATCCCAGTACTTGGGAGGCTGAGACAGGAGAATCTCAGGTTCAAAGTCAACCTCAGCCACTCAGTGAGGCCCTCTGCAACTTAGTGAGACCCTGTTTCCAAAAAAAAAAAAAAAATTATAATAATAAAATCAAGCTGGGGGCATAGCTTGGCGGTAGAATGCCTCTGGGTTCAATCCCCAGTACCAAAATAAATAAACATATAAATAAATAGTCATAAAAGCAAGTGATTATCTGCTGTGAATTGGCTTCCAGGAACAAGCAGGGGCGCAGCGGTCAAGTGTACTTTTCCCTTACAGGGAAAACGATCCATTAGGACCCGAGCGCATGCGGCTGGAGATCCTGGCCCGACCCTCCACCCGAGGCCGGGGAGCCTTGCTGGGAGGACTGGCGGCGCTGGGCTTTGGATGAAGCAGCCAGCATGCCCCCGCCCTCCCTCAGGAACCAGGCCCCTTCCTGCCACCCGTCTCCACAGGAAGAGAGGATGCAGAAGGGCCACTTTCTCAGCAGCCAAAGGTCTTATCCCTGCTCCAATCTGCACACACCAGCCTGGGGAGAGCTAGCAGCCCGCCCTGCAGGGTTCTGCCCCACGTCCTTTGCAGATTCACAACTTGCACCGCCTCGCCTCGCGTGGCTCTCAGGAGAGAAGGCCGGTGTGTCGCGACGCCGGGGGGGGGGGGGGGGGGGGGGGGGGGGGGGGGGGGGGGGGGGGGGGGGGGGGGGGGGGGGGGGGGGGGGGGGGGGGACGGGGAGGTGGCGGGCACAGGGGCACGGGTTCAAATCCAGGCTCCTGAGCTGGACCCGGGGAGGTCCGTCCGCAGAGCGCCTGCATCCTGGAGACCTGCCACCCAGCCGGGGACCCAGCGACCCTCCCCGTCCCCTGGCTAAGGGGCGGGGGGGTGGGCTGCGGTGCTGAACCCTCCCCCACGGCGAGGTCCCCATGTCTCAGAGAGGCCCCCAAGAACTGCAGGGCGCCCCCCGGGAGCTCGCTGGCGCCCCCAGCCTGCAGGGGACCCGGACCATGACTGCGGAGACCCAAGGCGTGACCCACGCGGGGCGCCCAGCACCAGGCCCTCGAGGGGTCCAGCCTGGCAGTTCCTCCTGCAGCCCCCGGCCCCCAGCATTATTTTTCCCATTTGTTCTGGGCTTAAACTCCTCGGGGAGGTGGAGTAGGCGGGAGCAGCTGACTACAGGCGCAGAGACAGGTGCGCGGCCGGCGGCGTCCTGGCGCCGTCGCGGGTTAGTTTTTCTGGCCACGGCGCGCGCTGTTTACCGTCTCGCTTTGCCACGCTGGGGACCCCCCGCCCCCCGAGCCCCGACGCGGGCGGAGCCATGGAAACCCGGGTGGACCCCGGCTCCCCTTACCTGCGGCTCCGCGGGCGGCCTCTGTCTCCATGCTCCGGCTCGGGCCTCCGGGCCGTCCCCTCCCTGCCATCCAGCGGCCTCGGGACTCCCCCGGGGCTGCCCCCGCCCCTGCCACCTCCCCAGCTCTCCCCACCTGACCCCTCCCTCGGGGCCACCTACTTGTCAACTACTCAACCTTGGCTCCCCAAACGATTTACAGAGTTCTTTGCACCCTTCTGTCCACCCGGAAGGAGTGCTTATTATTCTCTTTTATTTGGGAGGAGGGGGCTGTTCGCGACCCCCATGCCCACCCTTGCCAGTGCTTCTGAGCCCAGACTGGGCGCCAAGTCTCAGCTGGCTTCCAGTTCCCCCTTTCCACCCCTGTCTGTAGCTAGGGGCAAAACTCGATTGCATTAACCCGTTTAGAAAATGTGCAAGCCAGGCATGGTGGCGCAGGCTTGTAATCCCCGTACTTGGGAGGTTGAGACAGGAGGATCGTAGGTTCAAAGCCAGCCTGGGCAACTTAGAGGTTCTCAGCAACCTAGTGAGACCCTGTTCCCAAATAAGATATAAAATCGGGCTGGGGGTGTAGTTTGGAGAGAGAATGCCTCTGAGTTCAATCCCCAGTACCAAAGAGAGAGAGGAGAGAGGGAGAGGGAGAGGGAGAGGGAGAGGGAGAGGGAGAGAGAGAGAGAGAGAGAGAGAGAGAGAGAGAGAGAGAGAGAGAGAGAAAGAGCGAGCGCATGGTTGAAAAATAGCTCAAAGACAATAAAATGCACACAGAACACAGGGCATGGGTAATCTTTTCTGCTTATTTCAAAGTCTTTCCATCCCCCCCCCCCCGAAGTCTGTAATGCTCCCATTTTTGCTGATACCTAACCCTGTTATTTATTAAACGTTCCAACTGGCGCTCGATCGAAATAGCAGCATTCCATGCAGGCAGTTTTTTTTTCTCCATTATCCTCAGCCCGTTTCAAGGTGTCATCTTCCCCGGGGTGCAGGGATGAGTGGTTTAAAATGCAGCGCCAGCCTGGCTTGGTGGCACTGGCCTGAGGATCGCTTGTGCCCATGAGTCGGAGACCAGCCCAGGCAACACCAGGAGACCCCATCTCTAAATGAACTTTCAAATGAGTGAGTGAGTGAATGAAATGCAACTGCCTCGGAACACAAGCACGCTGGTGGGCAGCTCCCAAGTTGGTCCTTCTGAGGTAGGATAGGAAAAAATAGATAATAATAAAATAGATAAAAAAGGAGACACACTGGAAAGGAAGGAGGAATTATAGTTTTAAAAATCTAGAAACTTTATTTTTTTTTTTTCTTTTTTTTGCGGTACTGGGGATTGAACTCAGGGGCATTCTACCTCCAAGCTATACCCCAGCCCTATTTTTTATTCTTTATTTTGAAACCGGGTCTCACTAGGTTGCGGAGTGCCTCACTAAGTAGCTGAAGCGGGCCGCGAACCCAGATCATCCGGACTCAGCCTCCCGAATGCTGGGATTACAAGCGTGCGCCACCACGCCCGGCTTGAAACTTTATTATCTTTATCGTCACTCTACATAACCAGGTTCTCTCTTGAGCAAAATTCCTCAGTATACCCCACCTTAATCACAATGGCCCCTCTCCCCATGTGAGGTTCCTAAACTGCTTAGTAAACAAAGGATCCCTAGGAAAGTCAAGCTCAGGTGCCGCACTGATCAATGCTGGGAACCTGAGGATTCTGAGAAGTCCAGACCTCCCCCCCTGCTGTGTGTCCACCTGCCCACCCCCTCCCAGGGTCTCCTATGAAGGAAGGACTGGGGGACCCCAAAGGCGCTCTCTCCCTCTTGAGACGGCCCACAGTCTCCCTTGAACGTGTGCCCCCCCTCCACTTTCCTAAATAAACCTCTGTCTTTGTCTCTGATTGTCTCTGCCATGGAAGCCAAGGACCCCGCTGATCCTGAGTTCCTGAGGTGAGGAAGGGACCGGTCACCCCCTGACACTTTGGTCGGCCCCCTCAAGCTGGCTGCCTCTTGAGCGCCCATTGTAGGTCTCCACCCTGGGGACAGATCTGGGACCCATTTACCTTGCCCCCACCCCCCCACACTCCCCACAAACTGCAGCTCCCCATTCTGCACCCCCACCTGGCAAACAACGGAGCAACTAAGACCAGGGCATTGCTATGCACAGGATAATGGTGTTTCCAACAATGGCCGGGCAGTGGACAGGAATGCAGGATGCCCCTACTTTAGAGTGAGGCAGAGGAACTAAAGTTACAGGTAGAAAGGACACATAAAACAAGGAGAAGCTGGGCGTGGTGGTGCACGCTTGTAATCCCAGTACTTGGGAGGCTGAGACAGGACGATCGCAGGTTTGCGACCAGCCTCAGCTACTTAGTGAGGCCCTTTGCAACTTAGTGAGACTATTTCAAAAATACAGAATGCAAAATAAGGCTGGGGTGTAGCTCGGAGGTAGAATGCCCCTGGGTTCAATCCCCAGTACTGAAAAAAA
>PVLC010040298.1:0-13914 GCA_004027655.1 Graphiurus murinus
CCACCACACCTGGCTTAACCTACTTTTAATAATAGATAAATTAACTAGATAGAAAATAATTAAGTAAATAAAGGACTAAAACAACAACAACAACAAAGGAAAACTGAACCCAACAGATATACAAAACATTCTACAGCAGCAGAATATACATTTTTTCTCAAGTGCACATAGAATGTTCTCTAGGATAGACTATATGTGGGACCCCAAATGGAGTGCTTTTAAAAATTATAATTATTATCATATATTAATTGTACAATTTAATGGGTTTCATTGTGATATTAGCATATATGCATATGAATTGTGTCTTGATCATGTCCACTTTCCATTCTGTCTTCTCTTGTCCTCTTCTCTCTCATCTCTACCTATCCCCTATATACTTCTCTTAAATTACCTCTTCTACTTTCAGGTCATTTTTTAAAATTTTCTACATGTGAAAAAAATATATGAAACTGGGATTTTCTTGTCTAGCTTATTTCACTTAGCATAATATTCTCCAGTTCCATTCATTTTCCTGAAAATGATGTTTTCATTCTTGTTTATGGCTGAATAAGACTCCACTGTGTGTATATATATATACATATATATGTATATATATGTATATATATGTATATATATATACCATAATTTATCCATTAATCTGTTAATGGGAATATGGATTGATTGCATAGCTTAGCTATTGTGAATAATGCCCCAATAAACATGGGTATGCAGGAATTCCTGTTATATGCTCACTTTATCTTCTTCAGATATGCACTCATGAATGGAATAGATGATCATAAAGTAATTCTATTTTTAAGTTTTGAGGAATCATGATATTGTTTTCTGTAGTGGCTGTCCAATTTGAATTCCCACCAGCAATGTATTAGTGTTTCTTTTTCTTCACATCCTTGCCAGCATTTTAAATTTTTTGTTTTATTAAGAATAGCTAGTCTATGTCCTGTTTTCTCCCTAGCTTCCACTTATTAGGGAGAACATCAGATAATTTTTCACTTTTGTGACTGACTAATCTCACTTACCATAAGGGTCTCCAGTTCCATCCATTTCCCTGCAAATGATATAATTTTGTTCTTCTTTATGGCTAAATAAAATTTCATTGTGAATATAATCTTATAATCCATTCATCTCTTGATGGACATCTCAGCTGGTTCCATAGTTTGGCAATTATGAATTGTGCTGCTATAAACATAAATATGCATACATTACTATGGTAGTTTGGTTTCAATTCTTTTGGATAGATACCCAGGAGAGGTATCGCTGGGTCACATAAGGAAGGGAGGACGTGGGGGAGGGCTCAATGAGTGCTATGTGCATGTATGCCTCTATCAACTTGAACTTCATCAAGATGTATGATTTTGATGAGCTAAAAGGAAGGAAGGAAGGAAGGAAGGAAGGAAGGAAGGAAGGAAGGAAGGAAGGAAGGAAGGAAATTCTGACTAGAGTGAGATGAAGTCTCAATGTAGTTTTGAATTGCATTCTACTGATGGCTACAGATATTGGCCATTTTTCATATATATGCTAGCCATTTTTACTTCTAATTTTTAAGAAGTGTCTACCAGAACCTTTGCCCATTTTCTACTTGTTATTTGTTGTAAAGTTTTTTGAATTCTTTATTCACTCAGGATATTAATTATCTGTCAGATGAAAATCTGGCAAAGATTTTGCCCCATTCTCTGGATTTTCTCTTCACTCTGATGATTTTTTTCTTTTGTTCTGCAGGTTTTTAATTAGATAAAATCTCATTTGTCAATTACAGCTTTTGTTTTCCAAGCTATTGGAATCCTACTCCAGAAACCACTGTCTGTGCCAGTATCATGTATAATTTCCCCTATGATTTCTTCTAGTACTTTCAAAGTTTCAGGTCTTGTATTAAAGGTTTTAATCTATTATGCGTTGATTTTTGAATAGGGTAGGAAAGAGGGGTCTTGTGTCAGTCTTCTACATATGGATATCCAATTCTCAACATCATTTGGTATTTTTTCTCCAGCGTAGAATTTTGATACCTCTGTTGAGAATCAGTGGACTATGGATGTCTAGGTTTATTTCTCAGTCCTCCACTGGGCTTCATTAGTCTATGTATTTTTTTGCCAATATTCTGCTGGTTTTTGACACTAGGTTCTAAAGGATTTTTTTTTTTTTTGAGGTACTAGGGATGGAACCCAGGGGCACTCTACCTCTGAGCTATATCCCCAGCCCTAATTTTTCTTTTATTCTTTATTTTGAAACAGAGTCTTACTAAGTTGCGGAGGGTCTCACTAAGTAGCTGAGGTTAGCTGCGAACCCAGATCCTCCCATCTCAGCCTCCCAAGTACTGTGATTACAAGTGTGCACCACCACACCTGACTCTAAAGGATGTTTTGAAATCAGATATTGTGATGATCAGAATCATTCTTTTTTCCTCATGATTGTTTTGGCTATTTGGGGGTCTTTTGTTATTCAGTATGAATTTTAAGATTGTTTTCCTAGTTCTGTGAAAGACATAATTTTTTTTTAAGAGAATTGCATTGAATCTGTAGATTTCTTTAGGTAGTATGGGAATTTTAACAATATCAACTTTCTCAATTCAAGAAAATAGGAGATCTTTCCATCATTTTATAATGTGCATTGTAGAGGTCTTTCATCTCCTTGGTTAGGCTTATTCCTAGATTTTTAAAAATTTTTTAGGCAAACAAAAACTTCCCAAGAAAGAAAAGTTTGGCATCAGATGACACCAGTGAATTATACCAAACATTTAAAGAAAAGATTAAAATTTATATTTCTTAAACTCTTCCACTAATTTGAAGGGAACACAAATTATATTAAATTCATTCTGTGAATTATAATATAATTATAATTTCAAAACCAAATTAAAATGTCACAAAAAGGCATAATAAAAATTATAGACCAATATCCCTTATAAATATATGTGTAAAACTTCTGAGAAATATTAGCAAATTTAATTCAATAGTTTATTAAAAGGATCATTTACCATGACCAATTAGGATTTACCCCAAAGCTGGGCACGGTGGTGCATACCTCTAATCCAAGTACTTTGAAGTACAAGATAAGAGGATCACAGATTGGAGGCCAGCCTCAGCAATTTAGCAAGACCTTTAGCAACTTAGTGAGACCCTGTTTCAAAATAAAACAATAAGATAGGAGTGGGGGGGATATGGCTTAGAGGTAGATTGTCCCTGGGTTCAATTCCTAGTACAATAAATAAGCAAACAAATAAATATTCACCCCAGAAATGTAAGGCTGTTACAACATCTGCAAATTAGTATAATACATTAATTATATTGAAGTAATGAAAGGGAAAAATTATATGATCAACTCAGTTGATTCAGAAAAAGTCATTTGGCAAAATATAACACACTATTATGATAACTTTCATGAAAATAGAAATATAGGGAAAACTTCTCAACATAATAAAGAGTATTTATGAAAAGCTCATATCATCAGATTTAGTGGTAAAAAACTGAAAGTGTTCTTAAGAAAGATCAGAAATATAACAAGAATACTCATTTTTCTATTGCTTTTCAACATTGTACTATAAGTTCTAACCACAACTATTAGCCAAGAAGAAGAAGAAGGAGGAAGAGGAGGAAGAGAAGGAGGAGGAGGAGGAGGAGGAGGAGGAGGAGGAGGAGGAGGAACAGAACAGAAAGGAGAAACAGCAGTACAATAATAGAGAGATTCACTATGCCACAAAATTCGAGAATTGACATTGGCTTGAACACTTACTATAAGCTGTACTGATCAAAAGGAGGGCAGTTTTGGCAAAAGAACAGACACAGAACAATACAACAGAGAGCCCAGACAAAAACCCACACAAATATCATCCATCTCTGACAAAAGAAGTAAAGGAAATTCAACAGAGAAAGCCTAGTCTTTTCAACAAATGATGCTACAACAACTGGACATCTATAGGCAATAATAATAATAATAATAATAATAATAATAATAATAGTCTAGAAACAGACTATACTTTTCACATAAACTGAATCAAAAGAAATCATGGCCCTAAATGTAAAATCAAAACTATAAAACTTCCAAAGAAGAAAAATCCTTCTTTAAAAGAAGATTTAGTGACCTTAGATTTGGTGGTAAATTTTTAGATACAATACCAAAAGTAGAATACATGAAAGGAAGATTTGATATTAGATTTTACTAAGACTAAAGACTTCTGCCCTGCAAAAGACACTATTACGAGAATGAAAAGATGAACCACAGACTGGGAGCAAAAATTTAAAAATACATTAACTGATAAAAGATTTATATTCAAAATATACAATGAACTCAAAAAACTCAAGAAAAACTGTAAAAAAAAATAAAAAACTAAAATGTGTCAAATATCTGAACAGACATCATGAAAAGGAACTATGTAGATGAAAATATGTTCAACATTTTTCATTATAGAAATGTAAATTAAAACAATGAGATATCAGTACACACTTATTAAAGTTTAAGAAAACAGCTGACAATACATATCCTCAAAAGCACATACAGCAGGAGAAACTTTCATTCATCCATTGTCTACAGGAATGCAAACTTCTTCAGCCACCTTGGAAGCCAGTCTGATAGGTTCAGTTAAACATAATGAAAACTTAAGTAACACACACACAAACACTTGTGCACAAATATTTAGAGCTTCTTTATTCACAATCATCAAAACTGTAATCAACCAAGATCTTAAATAGGTGAACTGTAAACATGTTGTGGTAGCACAATCCTATATAATACTATGCAGTGATAAAGATAAATGAACTATCAAGCTATGAAAAGATATATAGGAAAATTGAGCAAATATTGCCAAGAGAAAGAGACCAATCTGAAAAGGCTGTATGCTGTGTGATTCCAACTAATATGATATTCTAGTAAAAATATTAGTGGTTGCTAAAGGTTCAAGATGAAGGGAGCAGGCACAAATAAATGGTGACATGAGTGACAATATTCTTGTGCACATGAATGACAGTATTCTGGTGCACATGAGTGACAGTATTCTGATGCACATGAGTGACAGTATTCTGGTGCACATGAGTGACAGTATTCTGCATGATGCTGTAGTGGTGGATAAAAGACATTCTACATGCATTGAAATCTAAAGAACTTTACCAAACAATAAAACTTAGTGCATATTTTTCTTTTTAATTTTTAGGTATGGGGGTGTTGATCTAAGAGCATTCTACCTCTAAGCTACACCCCAGCCCTCTTTTTTTTTATTTTGAGGTAGAGTCTAAGTTGCTGAGGGTCTCACATTGAGAAAAATTTATGAGATTAGAAGTACAAGATCAACAATTATTAGTCTCATAAGTAATAATGAAAAAAAATAGTAGAGACTTGTATTCTGGGCTCAACTTTACCTCTGGATGAAATGAAAGTTTAAACAAATCAATAATTAATTCAATGTCCCCTTTGGGAGTTTCTGTAAATTTTCTAGACCCTTCCAGACTTTAAACAAAAAGTGTAAAAGGAAAGAGACTATGGAGGGGGAGAAATAGGGAAATGTTAGTCAGTGAGTACTGAACCATAGTTACATAGGAGCAAGAAGCTCTGGGGACACTATTGTACCCTACAGTTATAGTGATAGTAGTAATAGAAATAATGAATAATAAATAATAAAAATAATAATTTGTAGAAGTAATAAGTAAGAAAAAAACCTTATTAATGGATGATTGAAGACATGAACATTTCAAAAAGCAAGAAAAAAGAATTTTGAAAGTTTTCACTATAATGAAATGATTGACATTTGAAGAGTTAAATCTTTAACCTGATTTAAACATTATTCAATGTACACTTGCATCAGTATTTTACATGGTACCACATTAATGTGTAATGTTTAGGTTTTTACATATCAGTTATATTTAAAAAACACTAAAGAGGAATGGCTCTGGAAAAATATTTTCCAATTTATGGAGTCCTCCTCTTTGATGTCATTACTTTGGACTCCAAAATATCTCAAAACCCCAAATGATGTCAGGGCTCTTGGTGGACAGGAGAGCATTTTGAACAGGAAATTGTGGGAAATCCAGAGCAAAACTGGCTTATATGAAAACAAAAAGTGACTGTTTAAGACCTTAAGTTCCCTTAAGAGACTGAAATGATGCAAATGAATACTACCAGCAAGACAATCATGAATATGATCTTTTTTGCTAGAATAAATAGCTCTCTGAAGAGTTAAGGACTTAGCTGACTATTGAAAATTGAATTTAAACAGAAAGTTTCTCCAGTTTGTTCCTCTGTACTGACATCTCATTCAATTACACTTTTAATTTAACTGTTATAGAGATAGTTTTATGCTAGTAAGTTGACAATTTAGTGGGGTAATAAGGGAAATTC
Organism: Graphiurus murinus; assembly: GCA_004027655.1. NCBI lineage: Eukaryota > Metazoa > Chordata > Mammalia > Rodentia > Gliridae > Graphiurus > Graphiurus murinus. Next base: position 6,316 of record PVLC010040298.1, read on the forward strand.
ATTTTGGCCATTAACTGCTCCCTAAAGGTTTCCATTTGAATTGTTGCATCTTATTGAAGCTGAAACTAAGGTTTTATAAAAATATCCCATAAGAGTAAATCACAGAATTCTGCTTTTCTCCTTTTGAGAGAAAATATGGTTAAGGTAACATTGTTAATGATAGGGAAACACAATAAAGTCATTTCTACATAATTGCCGTCATTACAAGCTTTAGGTGAAAAACATGAGTGATTAAGAGTTCATATTAAAGCAAAGTTGTATAAAGTATTATCTGAAAATCTTCTAAACCTGGCTCTTTTTAGGCCAGGAAGTGAATTTTCTGCAACTGTTTTAATGTAAAGGAATGACAAGGTCTTCGTGGTATTTACTATGCTAATGTAAAGTGGAAGCTTATGAATGTAAATTTGTAAATTGTTTGCACATTGCAAAATTAAGACCTTATGAATTTTTCATATCATCCGGATTTTTATAAAAAGTTTAAGATAAGATTAAGAAAAAGGAAGGTTAAACCAAGGAAGATAAACGGGCAAATGAAATAAGTAAAAGGGAGGCAATTGAAGTTCATTTATAAAATTTCCAATAATCCTGACTGATTTGTTATGGCCAAGATAAAACTTTGATTTATAACTAAACTATGTCAACGAGGGTCAGAAGAGTCAGCTCACATGGGAAAAAATTTTTTTAAAATGCCAATGTCATGAAATATAAGATGATCAAATAAATAACACATATCTTAAGATTTATTGAAAAGCTTCCAAGAATACATGGATCAAGTCTATACGAAAGAAAAAAGAAAAAAAATGAAAGTGCTTGCAATTTGAGCCTTAAGAGCTTTTATTTTGTCTTACAAAGTAAAGATACAATGAAACGTTAAGGTTGAAAGGAGCATTTGCCTCAACCCTCAGTGCTTCTAGTCCTCTGCTTCTTGCAATTGCAAGGACAATCTCTCATTCTTCACTTTGCAAGGCTTTTAAAACAGGAAATTATATCCCCTCCTGGGACAAAACTCATCTACTGAAAAGGGGACTTCAGAATTGTAGTGAAATTGGAACAATCTATATTTTATATGTAGGTTTTATATATATTTTTAGAGTACCACATATAATATTACCATGGAAATTAGTAATAGTAAAATTATGTATTACTATGTTGTCTACAGAAATGTTCTGGTGTTTTATATTATTTTATTGTCACAAGAAACGTGTGAGATATTAATGCTACTGACCTAGTAGCCATCTAATTTATTGAAAATATAATCAAGCATCTGGAGAGAATAAATGAATAAAAATAAATTTAATCAACTCAAATTAAGGTCTTGAAGGCACAAATGAATTTTTCTGCTTCAGTATTAGGAGATCCATTTACTTTTACTCAGAACCTACTTGTTCTTACTTTCGACATAACTCCAAGAAAATGAAGGCTGGGGTTATAGCTCAGTGGTAGAGTATTTCCTAGCACGTATGAAACCCTGTGTTCAATCCCCAATACCACACACACACACACACACACACACACAAACACTCACACAAACACACACACATACAAACAAACCTCATAATCATTAGGAAAATCAACTAGAAGAGGTATGGGAGAGAAGTAACAACATACTACTATTGATGAAAACATGACAAAAAGCGATCGGGTACATAAATCATCAAGAAAATATAAACAAAATCCAACATCATATTAAAAGAACTATTCACCATGATCAAGTACTAGTCATCATAGGAATGCAAGGATAGTTCAATATATTCAAACACCTAAATAAGATATACCACATCAACAGAATAAAACACAAAAAACTACATGGTCATCTCAATAGACTCAAAAAGGCATTTGATTAAATTCAACAACTGTTCATGATAAACAGTTTGAATACAATATAATAAAGACCATACATGAGAAGTCCAACAGTTCATAGCATACTAAATGTGGAAAAGCTGAAGGCTGAGGACTTTATTTGTAAGGTCTGGAAAAAGATAAGGATACTACTTTCACTACTTTTATTCAACATAGAACTAGAACAATCAGGAAAAAAAAAGAGAGAGAGAGAGAGAGAGAGAGAGAGAGAGAGAGGAATTCAAACTGTGTAAAAAGAGGAAGTCAGATTGCAGATTGTCACTTTTTAGGTGAAATAATTTTATATACAGAAAACTCCAAAGACTGATTATAACTAATAAATTAATTCAGCAAAATTCTTAAAACATAAAAAATCATTAGTATCATTATATGCCAATAGTGTATTATCTGAAAGAGAAATCAAGAAAGCAATCCCATTTATAATAGCTACAAAAATACTTAGGAATAAATTTAACCAGTGGTGAAAGATCTCTACAAAAAAAAAGACAAAGCATTAATGAATGAAATAGATGAGGTTCTATCTAAAAAGTGGAAAGATATCTATGTTCATGAAAGAATCAGTTACCTAAAGCAATTTAAAGATTCATTGCAATTCCTATAAAAACATTAATGACTTTTTTCACAGAAGTAGAGAAAATAGACCTGAGGCATTATACTATTGATTTCAAAGTATTCTAGGAAACTATAGTAGTTAAAATAGCATAATAACATCACAAATATAAACAGACCAATGGATAAAAGAGCCCAGCAGTAAACCCATACATCTACAGCCAACAGAGTTTTGACAAATATGCTAAGAACACTCATTGGAGAAAGGACAATCTATTCAATAAATGAAAATTGGTAACTGTGAAAATTTGATATCCACTTACAGAAGAATGAAACTTTATCCCTAATTTAGTCCGATTTTTGTTGCTTAGAAACATTCTGGAGGAAAACAACTTAGAGAAGAAAATGTTCATTTTGGCTCAGGTTTCATTCAGTTCATGGTCAAGTTGCTTCATTGCTTTGGGCTGAGGCAAGGTAGAATATCATGGCAGAAGAGTTTGGCAAAGGAAAGCAGGTAAAGTCATAGCAACTGGAAATGAGAGAGAGGTGGGGAGAGAGAGAGAGAGAGAGGAAAACAGAGAATATGAATGAGAATGAGAATAGGAGGAAGTGACCTATTTCTTTCAACTAGGCCCTACTTCCTACAGTTTTACAGTTTTTACCACCTCTCAATAATACCATCTAATTAGTAATACATCAATACATTGATCCACTAATGAGCTCAGAACCCTCATGATATAATCACTTTTCAAGAGCTCTGCCTCTGAGCATTGCTACACTGGGGACCAAGCCTTCAACACATGAGCTTTGGGGACACGTTCCAGATACAAAACATAGCGACCCCTATCTCTCACTAGTGACAAAAATCAACTGAAAATTGATTAAAGACTTAAGTGTAAGACCTGAAACAATGAACCTCTTAGAAAAAACAGAGGGCAAATGCTTTGGAGCACTGGAATGGGCAAGGGGATCTGGAAAGCAAGGAAACAAAAGCAAACATAGACAAATGGTATTACATAAGAATAAAAGGCTTCTGAACAGCTAAAGAAACAATCCCCAGAGCAAAGAAACAAGCTACAGAATGGGAGATGATATTTACAAACTATATATGGCATAGGCTTGACACTTAGGATATAAATGTAACTCCAAACTTTCAATAGTAAAAAACACAAAGCAAAACAAATAGAAAAATGCACAGTAGACCTAAATAACATTTCTCAAAAGACATATAAATGACCAACAGCTATATGAAAAAACTGCTCAAATCAATAATCAAATCACAGCTATAATGAGATCTCTCCTCACTCCAGTAAGAATAGCTATTATTGAAAAGACTAAAGATGATAAGTTCTGGTGAGAATAGAGAGAAAAGGGAACCCTTGAACACTGTTGGTGGGAATACAAATTAGTACATTCATCATGGGAAACAGTATAGAGGTTCCTCAAGAAAATAAAAATAGAACTACCATATGATCCAGCAATCTTACTCCAAGGTATATATCCAAAGGAACTGAAGTCATTATGTCAAAGTGACATCTACACTACCATGTGCATTTCAGAACTATTCATAATAGCTTAAACACAGAAACAACCTAAATGTGCATCAACTTATGAACGGATAAAGAAAATGTGATGGATATATACACCAGAACACTATAAAACCACAAAAAGGAATGAAATTCTGACATTTGCGACAACATGGATGGAACTAGAGATCATTATGTTAAGTGAAAGAAGCCAGACACAGAGCAATAAGTACTGAATGATCACGCTCATGAGAATCTGAAAAAGCTGATATCATGGAAGTTGTGAGTAGAATGGTGGTCACCAAAGGCAGGGGAGAGTGGGAGTCAAGGGATATGAACAATGGGTACTAAGTTAGGGTTAGTTGGGAGCAAGTTGTTTTGGTATGCTATTTCACAGTAGAGTGACTATAGACAACAGCAATAGGTGGTATTCTCAGTGAAGTAGAATGTGATTTGGATAGTTATTTTAGTTTCGAAAGTAATACAGTAATAGTAACATAATGTGGAATTTCTACACCCTATACCTGTGAGCGGGGCTGACTTCATGGGTGTGTAACCTGTATGGTTGCACAAGGACCTTTGGTCAGAAAGGCCTTGTGCTCAGTTTAATACTCTGGTGTCGCATATTAGAATTCTTTATAGTTTTTGAACAAGACCATTTTGTGCTATACTCTACAAACTATATGACTGATTCTCTTTGTGAGTAGATGGCATTAAATGTAAATGCACTACATAGTCTTTTGGACATTTTTGACATCTCTACTCCACCTGACTTGGAACTTATATATTATACATAATTGATCAGTTTTAGGACTGAATAAAAATCTTACACCAAATACTTAAAGAAAAGCTTCCTTTTATTTCACAATTCAATACTATTGTTATTAGATTACACTTTAGAATGAAAAACCTTCCAAGCAAAATGGGTTAAAAAAAATCCTTGTAGAATTGTATATTTTAAAGCCAAGTAATAATTGAATCCCTGCGACTAAACAATATCACTTAGCAGCCCGCACAACGTGAAAGACTAAAAGCTTTTAATTAGACTTTTACTCAATAGGGGAGGAAAAAATAATTTAAAAGATGAGGGCTAACACTGAATTGTTTCTTTTAACTTTGAACACAATGAAGAAACAATTTGACTAAATTAGTTTAGCTGTGTATTCATTAGCCTTTAATAGAAATGTGAATGCAAACTGACTCCAGGTTATTGTACTTGGAGCCAGCTTTTTAATTAGTGATTGGCAAAATGTTTATCTAGTTTGTTGTTGGAATGTTGAGCCATTTACACAACAGGACCGTTGTAAACCTTTATGTAATCTCAATTGGATCTTTCAGGAGAACAAGACTTTGTGTATATAAAATAACAAACTATAGTAATAAAGTTAGCTCATTTATATCAAATTTGGAACTTAAAAAGAAAAAAAAGTTGCACTATTTGGCTCAATGGAGTGGAGAAATGGTTAATATCTACTTAAAGTTCAGCTTGATGCTCAGTTGAACTTGGCCAAACCTTGGTTAGCATTGGCTTTGAAGTTAGATTTGGTTTCCAGGTGGTAAGTGTATTACTAATCCCTTACATTTAGTAGCTTCTATGAGCCTAAATTTCCTCGTCTTTAAAATGGGGATAATATAGTAGGCCTCGGAAATTATGTTGAGTGTAAAGATAATATTAACAATTTAATATAATAACAATTTAAGATAATAGTAATTTTTAATATTAAGATAATATTTTGAGTGTTAAGGTAAAAGTTACTAATCTTTCACATTTACTAGCTTCTATGAGCCTAAGTTTCCTCATCTTTAAGATGAGGATAATAAAATAGGCCTCAAATATTATTTTGAGTGTTAAGAAAATATAATACAAGCCAGGTATGGTGCCACATGCTTGTAATCCCAGTACTTGGGAGGCTGAGACAGGAGAATCACAGGTTCAAAGCCAGCCTGGACAACTTAGAGAGGCTCTCAGAAACCTAGGGAGACCCTGTTTTGAAATGAGAAATAAAATTGGGCTGAGAGTGTAGCTTGGAGGTAGAATGCCTCTGGGTTCAATCCCCAGTGCCACACACGCACACACACACACACACACACACACACACACACAAAATAATAATAATATAATACACAAAAACCCCTATCACAGGCACGTAGTATATAGCAGCTATCATCATCATCATCATCATCATCATCATCATCAGGAGTTCTTTACTTTTAATATAATTGTTAAATAATTTTTAAATAAATTAAACTAATCACATGCTATAAAATTCAGAATATACCAAATGGGATACACATAAAAAAGTAGCCTCCCATACATCATGACTAACATGGAACATTGCATGCATTATTTAGTAAGTTATTATATGATAATATACTGGCAGTTTATCTCAGAGATTATTCTGTATCAATACACAAAAAGTCTCAGCCTTTTTAATAGCTATATAGAGGTACCATAACTAATATAAGTAGTGTACTGTTGAGAAATTAGATTATTCCACCTTTTTGTAGTTGTAAATATACTGAAGTAAATATCCTTTTCACCAAATATTTTGCACCTTTGTGAGTATAGTTGTACACTTTTCTTCAGTAACTTTATATTTCAATTGGTTTCTTTAGGATTTCTATCTTTTAAAAGTCATTTTCAATAATTTATATTTATAATTCTATTTGAAATCATATTTATATTTTTCTTCATTCATATTTTCATATATAGTCTTATGATTACTTAATTTCCTCATGTATAGTTATATTGCTTCTGTTTCTCATTTATTGATTGAATTGACAAATACTTTATCTGTTTTATTGTCTTGCTATTGTGTGTGTGTGTGTGTGTGTGTATGTGTATGTGTGTGTGTGCGTGCTACTGAGGCTTGAACACAGGAGCATTACATCTTTGAGCTACACTCCCAGCCCTATTTTATTTTATTTTTTATTTTTGAAACAAGGTCTCACTATGTTGCAGAGGGCCTCACTAAGTCGCTGAAGCTAGCCACAAACCTATGATCCTCCTGTCTCAGGCTTAAAAGTACTAGGATTACTGGTGTGTGCCACCACAGTATATGGTATATGGTACTATCTTCTTGTTAATGTTATTGACATTATTGATTCCTCCTAAAAACAGTTCTTGGATCTGTTGGTTATAAAACTTTTTTGTTTTATCATTAATTTTTAGTTGGTTGCGTGTTTTTCCTTGTGAATTGTTTTCTTCTATCATTCAACTATTTTTTATTTTTATAACTTCTTGAGTTGAATGCTTAACTCATTTTTATTCTTATTGTCTGATTCAAATAAGTTTTGGGGTATATGAAACTCCTTTGAGTTCTATTTTAGCTATATGAATTTGATTCTGTTAGGTAGTATTACTCTATAATTATAATGGTTATTTTCCACAAAAAAATAAATACACGATAATGAAATTTATTTATTTTAAGTGAAGGCTGATCCTTTTTTTTTTTTTTTTTTTGCGGTACTGGGGATTGAACTCAGGGGCATTCTACCTCTGAGCTATACCCCTAGACCTATTTTTTATTCTTTATTTTGAAACTGAGTCTCACTAAGTTGCGGAGTGCCTCACTAGGTAGCTGAGGCTGGCCGCGAACCCGGATCCTCCGGTCTCAGCCTCCCGAATGCTGGGATTACAAGCGTGCGCCACCACGCCCAGCTA
>PVLC010040299.1:0-13913 GCA_004027655.1 Graphiurus murinus
GTACTGGGGATTGAACTCAGGGGCGGTCTACCTCCGAGCTACACCCCCTAGCCCTATTTTTTATTCTTTATTTTGAAACCGGGTCTCACTAAGTTGCAGAGTGCCTCACTAGGTAGCTGAGGCTGGCCGCGAACCCGGATCCTCCGGTCTCAGCCTCCCGAATGCTGGGATTACAAGCGTGCGCCACCACGCCCGGCTTGCAACTTGCTTTTTAATTTAGCAATATATCATGAATATTTCCCATATTATTAAGTTAAGGATGAATTTTATGTGGTTGCTAAGCACCAGATATTTTTCATTTGCAAGAGTATGATTTTGTTCATTATGTTCATAATTTGCTGATAAAAGTAGCTTTTATCTTAAAAAAAAGAGAGAGAGAGATTAGTTTAGTAACTATAAAGTTTGAATTATGCAGTGCCCAGTGCTATTTCTAATCTTACCTTTGAAAAGTGGAGTAGCTTCATAATGCCTTGGTCCTCCATGTTAAAATAGGAGAACTGGTTGGGAGTGGTGGTACACCCCTGTAATTCCAGTACTTGGGAGTTTGAAATAAGAGGATCACAGATTTGAGACCAGCGTCAACAACTTAGTGAGACCCTATTTCAAAATTAAAAATAAAATAGGGCTGGGGTATAACTCGGGGTTAGAATATTCCTGGGTTCAATCTTCAGTACCACATACACACACAAAAAATAGGTCAACAAATTACATTTACTCTTTAGACAATTAGAGAAGCTTAGAGATTGACTCTAGCTGGGTGTGGTGGCACACACTTGTTATCCCAGTGTTTAGGAGGCTGAGACAAGAGGATCGCAGATTCACATCCAGACTCAGCAACTTAGTGAGGTCCTCTAAAACTTGGTGAGTCTCTGTTTCAAAATAAAACTAAGATCAGGCTGGGAATTTAGCTCAGAGGTAGAATGCCCCTGGGTTTAATTTCCAGTACCATACAACAACCAAAAAAGATTGACTCTAGTCAATGTCTACAACAATCATAGAAGCACACTGTAATAAACTAATCCTAAATATTTTTAATATAAATCATTTAGTAGAAAATAAGAAATTTAAATAAATTTTTAAACACAAGCTGAGTCCAGTGGTGCATGCCTATAGCTTGGGAGGCTTAGACAGGAGGATGACAAGTTTGAGGCCAGCCTTGGCAACTTTGCAAGACCCTGTTTCAAAATAAAAAGGGCTAGGAGTGTAGCTCAGTGGTAAAGTGACCCTGGGTTTGATTCCCAGTACCATAGAAATATATATATTTGTCTCAGTCTTTTGTTATAACATTTCACATAGGATTTATTATTTTATCTATTTGTATCCAGGAATTACAAATATAAAATGCTCTGGCCACATCTGGGTAGAACCAGCCATGATTGTCAAGATGGGTACGGACATCTCTATATACTGCCAAGCAGCCATGAAGAACTGCCAACCGAGGAAACTATATTTTTATAAAAATGGCATTAAAGAAAGACTTCCCATTACAAGGATTAATAAAACAACAGCTCAGCTCTGGTATAGAAACTTTCTGGAGCCACATGCCTCTGTGTACTGCACAGCTGAATGTCCTAAATACTTTCAAGAGACTTTGATATGTGGAAAAGACATTTTCTCTGGATGTAAGTATTGGGGCACATGCAAAATGCAAGCACGAGCTAGTTTGGTAATTAAGTGATCATTGCCAGACTTATCTAAAGACAGGGACAGAAGACTAGTTCACAGGCAGGAGCTGTCAACGAAAATGTCTTCTGGGCCATGTCAGTGAACTAAGAGCTCAGGAGGCTGGTGAGATCCAGGCAGAGATGAAAGCATATAGATGGCATCCTGAACACAGTCACTGCCCAGACCCAGCTACTCCTGGGGGCTAGTGTACCCAGATCTATTAACTCTCCAAAGGAAGGCAGGAATGTGAATGCTAAATATGAACCCTCCACACTTGAAAAATATTGTGAATGTGTTCAAAAAATGAATTCTCACCACTAGTCTGGTCAAGACAGAGCATATGGAAAGTTAGTACCCTCCGATTTATTTATTTATTTATTTATTTATTTATTTATTTATTTATTTATTTATTTATTGTGGCACTGGGGATTGAACCACCGGTTGGGGAGGGTAGAGGTTCTACCACTGAGCTATACCCCCAGAACTTTTTATTTATTATTTTTTAAAATTTTGAAACAGGGGCTTCCTTAGTTACTGTGCACTGGTCTTAAACCTTCAATCCTCCTGTCTCAGTCTCCCAAAAACTGAATTTCAGATGTGTGGCACTGTGCCTGGCTCCAGAGACACCTTTTTTTTTTTTTTATAGTCAGTCTGAAACCCCTTGGCAGGACAAGAGACCAGGAACATCTGGCATTTATATTTCTGGTGCCTTCTATTTATAGCAAGTGACAGAGTCTCTAGTCATAGTCATAATATGAACCTTTGTATCAAAAACATTCTTGTAGCTGGGTACAGTGTGACACACCTGTAATCTCAAGGGGCTGAGATAGGAGGATCACACGTTCAAGGCCAGAGCGTAGTAACTTAGTGAGACCCCATTTCAAAATTAAAAAGTAAAAATAAAAAGAGCTGAGGGTGTAACTCAGAGGAAGAATGACCCTGAACACACACACACACATAATTAAGTTAATCTTAAAAATACATGATAAATTCAGTTTATATATTCTGAAGGTATTGAAGTTACTGCAGTAACATGAGCTGACTTGGTTTTGGGTTCTATTATTATGAAGGATAGATCAGTAAGTTCAGCACTGTTTGAACTCAGAGGTTCGTTCTCTATGGTACCTTTGCCCATTTTCTGTGAAAGATAAAGGGCTTTGTGTCTTTGCCATGCTCTCTTCCTCCATGCGATTGAGAATCAAATTGGAGTTCTTGCTCCTTCCCTACCTCTGAACCTCAGCTAACAAGAGCCCACCAATGACACAGCCCCCTGGCCTCTATCGGGGCCGCCTCCAAAGCTGAGACTCCCTGGTTCGATAATGAGGCCACTATCCTACTTGATTCTGGGCAGCTGACCCTGTAAGCCTCTGCAAAGAGAGCTATGCAGAGAGGTAGAGGAGACTGGAGGAAGGAAAGGAGCAAGTTTTGGAGTCAAAGGATAAAGTCAGTAAATATATACCTTAAACTAATGCCTTAACCATGTGAAATGTGCCCTAAATTATGGAAACTTAACCATAAGCAGGTATCTTATCTGAGGTAGGAAATCTCCTTAGCTTGTCCACATCCTCAGGAACCATAACCAACCTTCAAAGCTTAAATACTCCACTATCTATCCTTGGAGTGTAGGGGTAGAGTGGAGAGAACATACAATTTCTGCAAATGTCAAAGAAGCAACTTCCACAGTTGTAGAAAAGTATTGATAGTTTAAGCTAGAATGGGGAAACAGTGTAAAATAAGCATTGCCTCTCTTAAAACACAAAATTTCAACAAATTTAGCTCTTAGCTCTAATTGGCTTTTATTTGCAACTCATGAGCAGCTCATTCTAGAGAACACAAAGGTACTCCGCTGAACATGATGGAGCAGTTAGTTTTTGTTAAGGTGGGAACAAGGAAACATTATAATAAAAAGTGTGTGTGGTGGGGTGGCTGCTTACCTTCATATCACTTCAGGCTACTTCCCATGTAAAGCTTAAATCGACTGAGTGTGATGGCACACACTAGGAATCACTATACTTGAGAAGTTGAGACAGGAGGATTTGAGAGTCAAGGCCAGCCTCAGGAACTTAGCAGGACTCTCAGTAATTTAGGGAGACCATGTTTCAAAGCAAAAAATAAAAGGGCTGGGGGTGTAGCTCGGAAGTAGAATGCCGCTGGGTTCAATCCCCAGTACCACGCACACAAACACACACACACAAATTTAGAGAGGACTTCCTTATGATGTTTGTTCAGATTGGCTGGGCTTTTTCAGGTTGGATGTTGTGATTCTTCTGTTTTTAATAAAAATTGGGCTTTATGTGGGGGGGGGGGGTTGACCTGCCTTCTTAAAATTTCAGTTCAGTGTGTGTGTGTGTGTGTGTGTGTGTGTGTGTGTGTGTTACTAAGACAGGGTCTCATTAGTTTGCTGAAGTAATCACAAACCTGCAATCCTCCTGTCTCAGCCTCCCATGTACTGGGATTATAGGCATGCACCACCATCGCCAGCTTTCAGTTTGATTTAACTTCACGAAAGTCACTCCATTTTGGTTTGGTCTGCTGGGGTCTAGCTCAGTCCCAAACAATGACCTCCTACAATTTCATTCGACACCACTTTTCCTGTGTTGCAGTTTGTGCAACTGATTACTCTCAACAGCCCTCCTAGTGTCGACTGAGCAGCCTCGGCCCCAAACACAACACCAGGCAGTGTTTCAGGTAAGAGAATGCCCCACTTGCAGACCACCCAAGAGAAATATTTCCATCCTCTGCTGATGGCTGCTTAGAAGGAGCATCACTCTTTCCATTCATTAACTTGGGAGCTGTCAGTCCTTGCAGACATCTCGGGTTATGAACATGAAAACATAACTCTAAAGGAAAGAATTTACTCAAACCCCTGGATTCGAGCTGAATGTGCTCCTGGGCTCTGCATTCTTAGCAAACAAAACTTCCTATTTAAGTAGGTCAAAAAAAAAAAAAAAGGTTTTTGAGGGTTTTTGTGGCATTCTCAAAATCACATTGCTTTCACTGGCGACTTTGATCACAGGATATTCGTCCTGTGAGCTTGACTATGTCAATTTATCGTCACTGTTTTCAACAAAATGATACTATGCACTTTTTTTAGACTGGAGAAAAATCATAAAAGATAGAAGATAAATGAGTCATTGCTTTCCCTGAAAAGATATTCAAATATATTTGAAAGTTTCTCTAATGTGTAATTTGTAAAACACAAACTAACACAATTTCCATTTTAAGCCATAATCTTAAACACTTCTTAGATTTTCATCTGTGATGAAATGAACACATATTATGGGAAATTTGTTCTAACAGGGATGCACTAGTCATAGGATTAAAACACTCTAAGATATCCTTATTCATTTAAAAATACAAAATTAAAATAAGCAATAGACAGTCACATTTCCAGTTAGTGGCCTATTTAAAATTTTAAGCATCCTTGACTTAATTTTTATCCTTCTTTGACTTCTCTTTATAGTGATAAAAGCAGATTTGTTATCTAATGAAAGTCCAAGAAAGCTCATCTTTAACATTGCTATAAGTATGTCTCATTACTGCACAATTAGGGTGGTCTATGCCCTCCATGAGGAAGGAACTGCAGTGGAATCTTTGCCAGAGACCTTGTACTTCTCACCATTTTAATGTTTCTTGTATCATCTTACTAACCAAGCCACTCAATTCATGTGGTTACTATGCACCTAAATTGTGCTAAATGCTAGAAATGCAAAGTAGAGGGAATCGCAAATCCTGTTTTCAAGAACCTCTTGGTAGAAAATGATCCTTGGCTAGACTCTGAATTCATGAGAATCTTGGTCTGTGATCTGTGAGTGTCCCGATAACAGAGAAAGGCTGGGATTGTTTGGAAAGACAAAAGTGTAGGCCCCTCCTTGTGTATTTCAGGGTACTAGCTAGTATCTGGTTGTACCACAGGTTTTTATTCTTGGTCATTGCATAACTTGGCAATGAGACTTACCAACAAGCAGGTGTGACTCTCTTAATCATAGTTACAGGCTGCCTGTACATCTCTGCACATTAACAAATATGGAGCTTATCAGATATGTGTAGAGTTGTCTTTTTGGTCTTTTGCCAAATTAATTAACCATCAGGCATTTGTAATCCTGAATCTTCCATACACATAGCACAAAAGATTGACATTTGTCTTTCATGATTGCCAAATCAATGATACTTTCTATCTAAAACCAGAGGGAAAAAACTTCAGCTCAAATTATTGTAAATTTTATTACTACAATAATAATTATAAATTATTGTAAAGGAAGCATATTGTAATTAATGTCCAAAATGATCTAAATTTGTTTCTACATCTACCTCCTTTAAAACTGAAATATTTCTTTTTCTCTGCGTGGAGCCAAATTTCTCCCCATTGTAACTCAATGCTAGAATTCACCAAAATGTTAAAATACTTTAGTTTTCTCTTACTGTTTTGAAATAGTTTTTAATTATAACATCAATTGTAGTCAATATAGAACATTAAAAATTAATTAGATCAGTAAAAAAGAAACATCCATAATCTTCATAATCCCATAATTTTATCAATAATAATCTCATATCTCTCTCTCTCTCTCTCTCTCTCTCTCTCTCTCTCTCTCTCTTGACCACTATATTATTTTTAAAAATTTATTTATTTATTCGGCATGGATTTTTTATACATTTCTTGAGTACAACAAGGTTACATAGACATTTATGACATATCAATCATTGTCAGATCACAAATAGCACCACTTCTTCGTTTTACACGTATAGCCCACATTCTTAACATAGCCTGGTAAAGCAAACTTTCTAGTATAAAACCATACTCCTCTAGGGTCATATATTTACTTTCTAAGAAGTAGGAGGGTCTTTCATCTACGCATCCTAGGGGCAATCTCCAGACTTCGAGACGCCAATGTAGCCATAGCAGAAGAGTCAGTATAATTGCTCATATATGCAGATAGCAACTGCCAGGGGGGAAAGGGCCCAGCTGGGCTTCCACAACTCCCCCACTTTTAAAATGCACGAAGGATTGTGCCTGTCTTAGAGACCACTATATTAACTATTCTACAATATGCTTTTTTTTTTTACTTTATTATACATTAACTTAATAATAAACATATTTCTAATGCCTTCCAAAGGCAAGGCCCTTAAATTGTCTTCTACATTGTTTTTGATATATCAGGGGTGCATTATAGTTTACTTAACCCTGTGTTGGAGTACTAAGGCAGCTTACAACTTTTTCATTATTATGAACAACACGTTAAAGGCACAGTCTTTTAGCCAAATATTTTTATATGTCTATGAACACTTCATTAAGGATGCATTCTTAGATAGTAGTCTCACTCTTAAAGTTTGTGATGTGTAAAGTGCCCTCCATAAGTGTGCCAATTTGCACTCTCCCCAGAAGTGTGTTAGAGAATTGCCGTGGGTTCATTCCAACACCACGTGTTACCATCTTTCAAAATCCCTGCCCATTTGATAGATCTAAATGATATCTATGATATAATAATATGACACAATAATATCTAGCACTATTGGTGTTTGTGTTGGGGGGTAACTATGAATTTAACCCAGGGGTATTCTACCTCTGAGCTATACACTAAGCCCTATTTTATTTTGAAATAGGATCTTGCTAAGTTGCAGAGGACCTCACTAAGTTGCTGAGGCTGGCTGCGAACCTTCAATCCTCCTGTCTCATTCTCCCAATTACTGAGATTATAGGTCAGTGTTACCAAGTTTGGCCATCACTAGTGTTTTGACTAGCAATAAGGATATAATTTATGCTTTTTATTATTTTACAAGTAATATTCTTCATAGACAATTTGCAGGTGAAGTGAAAGAGTATATTCACACTTAAATCTTGGGGTATAACTTCAGGTTCATAAGTGTCCGTATCTTTATTCTTTATGATCCTTCATTCTTCCATGTGTCTTGTGAATCTCTGAGTAGTCAAACACCCCAGAGAGTATTTCCCATGTAGAGATAAGCCTAGAGAGCCACACTTGAACCTCAGATATTTCCACACTTCTTGTTTTATCTTGATCTTAGTTACTTGTTAATGGGTGATATGATTCTATAGTTGTTAGGTGTTCATGGGTTTCAGAGGCCCCAAGGACTTAACAGTACCATCAGAACTCTCCTCTTTTCCCATCTTGTGGGTTTTGTTTTTCCTTGTGTTCGCTCTGTTTTGTTTTTTGTTTGTTTTGTTTTGTTGTTGCAGTCCTGGGCATTGAACTCAGAGGCATTCTACCCCTGAGCTACACCCCTAGCCCTATTTTTTATTCCTTATTTTTGAAATAGGGTCTCACTAAGTTGCAGAGGGCCTCACTAAGTAGCTGAGGCTGATTTTGAACCTGTGATCCTCCTGTCTCAGCCTCCCAAGTACTGGGATTACAAGTGTGTGCTACCATGCCCAGCTGGCTCTGTTCTTAACTGAACTAAAAACAGCTTCACTATGACAAGGAGAAGGCCACCAGCAACTCACAACTCACATGCTACTCAGAGAGCAATCATATGAGGGGGAAGAATGGGCCTCTTTTATAATAATGGCAAAAAAAAAAAAAAAGTCCTTTGGGGAATTCTAATTGATTAACTTTGGATCCTGTGCTCATTCCCAAGGGAAATCCTTGGATTCGTCAGCCTGGGTCAAGGGCACACTTCTGTGCGGGGCCTATGTACTGACAGCCCCTAGGGTGGGGTGCAGTGGGGAGAGGTTTGGCTGAGGGATTAGGGGGATGTCAGTTCTCAAAGAGGAAAGATGGTAGCAGACAAAAAGTAAGGATGTATTCCATAATAGGTCCAGCAGGAGGAAGAGCTGGACAGGGATGGAGTGGGAGGGTGTGTGGGAGAGAAAATCTTGAAATAGAGTCCTGTGAATACCAAACTTTAAAAGAGTCTTTTTGATGTGGTGGTGGTGGTAAAATATAGATATATAAAACACATATTTTTAACATGTTTAAGTGTACAATGCAATGACATTAAGTACATTCAGATTAGCTGGGTGCAGTGGCACATGCTTGTAGTACCAGGACTTGGGAGGCTGAGTTAGGAGGATTGCAGGTTAGTGAGAGGCTGCTTCAAAATAAAAAAAAATAAAAATGAGTTGGAGGGCTGGGTGTGGTGGCGCACGCTTGTAATCCCAGCATTCGGGAGGCTGAGACTGGAGGATCCGGGTTCGAGGCCAGCCTCAGCTACCTAGTAAGGCATTCTGCAACTTAGTGAGACTCGGTTTCAAAATAAAGAATAAAAAAATAGGGCTGGGAGTGTGTAGCTCGGAGGTAGAATGCCCCTGAGTTCAATCCCCAGTACGGAACAAAAAAAAAAAATGAGTTGGAGGTGTAGCTCATAGGTAGAGTGCTCCTGGTTTAATCCCCAGAACTAAAAGAAAATAAAAAGTATATTCATATTTATTCATATTGTTGCGCATATTGTTTGCCATTCTCTGTGCAAAACTCTCTTCTCTCTCTCTCTCTTTTTGTTGTTTTGTGTGTGTATGTGTGTGTGTGTGTGTTGTGCTACTGGGGATTGAACCCCAGGGGCATTCTACCTCCGAGTTATACCCCAAGCTCTTTTTATTTTTTTATTTTGAAACAGGGTCTTGCTAGGTTACTGAGAGTCTTGCTTCCTGCTGAAGCAATCCTTAAACTCCCAAGTACTAGGTTTATGGGTGTGCACCACCGCATCAGGCAGAATAATGGGCCCTTTTAAGATGTTTTGCTCTTAAAAGAAGGAAAAAGGAAAAGTGATAGTTGAGGAGAGACAGAATTGAGGAAGAGCCTCTTTTAGGGGGTAGGAGATTGGGAAGAACTTGACCTTGTAAATATTCCCAAAGGAGTGGAGACTTCCTATTCCAATAGCATAGGAAGGGGGAGGAACAACGTTTGATGACAAAATGAGCTGCGAGGTGAGGTGGTAGGGATGGAATGAAGAGCAGAGAGGTGCTCCATGCAGACTGACCCCTTTCCCAAATACAATCAGCAGCTTATCAACTAACTACTTTACAAAGAGCTTCATGCTTCTTGTCCTGGCTCCTAAGCAATATGCTTTGTTTCAGATCCACCAGACGCTCCCGAGGAGCTCGCCTGTGTCATTTATGAATATTCAGGCAACATGACTTGCACCTGGAAGACCGGGAAGCTCACCTACTTAGACACTAAGTATATGGTGCACGTAAAGAGGTAGGTTCCTGCTGAGGGGTTTCACACACACAGTTTCACTCCGTTTAGCCTGGATTCTGTTTCTAGAGGGACCCAAGAAATCAACATCAGCAGGATGTGGTGGCTTACCCTGCTTTTAAAATATTTTCCTCATGCCCCAAAGAAACCTTGTGTCCATTAGCAACCACTTCCTATTTCTCCACAACTCTCCTAGCTCCCGGCAGCCACTATCTTTCTATTTCTGTAGATTTGCCTATATTCTGGACACTTCGTATAGAAGGAAGCATACTAAAATAGTGGTCCTTTGTGATTGACTCCTTTCACTCAGCATGTTTTCAAGGTCCATTCAAGGTGTAGCATGTATCAGTACTTCAGTCCTTTTTATGACTGAAAATGTTCCATTCTATGGATATATCCACATTATATTTATCCACTCTTTCGATGATGGACATTTGGGTCATTTCTATCTTTTGTCTATTATGGGTAATTATTCTGTTAAGATTTGTGTACAAGCTTTTCTGTAGACATATGTTTTAATTTCTCTTGGGCATATAGTTAGGAATAGAACTGGTGGGTCATGTGATAATTTCCTGTTTAACCTTTTGAGGAACTTCCATAAAGTTTTTCAAAGCAGTTGTACCATTTTATACTCTCACTAACAGTGTATGGGAGGATCCAATAGCTCCACATCTTTGCCAACATTTGTTATTTTCTTGTTGGCTATTGAATCCTTGTAGATATGGGCTAATTCTTTCAAGCCTCACTCACCTGCCTTCTCAGGTTCCTGACAGAGAAACGTCATTGTAAATTTGGAACAGATGTACCACAACTTAGTGTCATAAAATATTCTACTAATTATATATTGCTACTAATTATATATTTATTTTCAAATTATTTAATGCATTCAAAATTTAAATATGTTTAAATTATTTACACATGGCTTTTGAGGGACACATCTACTTTTTAAAATAAGGAATATTCCTGGTAGTTATAAGTATTATCAGTACTCAAAAAGCCATTCAGAGTATATTA
This sequence comes from Graphiurus murinus, assembly GCA_004027655.1. NCBI lineage: Eukaryota > Metazoa > Chordata > Mammalia > Rodentia > Gliridae > Graphiurus > Graphiurus murinus. Next base: position 10,830 of record PVLC010040299.1, read on the forward strand.
AGAATAGATTTACTAATGAGAATGCTTTCAGAAATGTTCATTGAAAAGAACATGGGCAGCCAGGTGCAATGGCACACGCCTGTAATCCCAATACTTGGGAGGCTGAGACAGGAGGATTGAAGGTTCAAGGCTATCCTCAGCAACTTAGTGAGACTGTTCAAAATACAAAATACAAAAAGATAAAGGTCTGGGGAGTGTGACTTGGAGGTAGAATGCCTCTGAGTTCAAATCCCAGCACCCCCCCCACACACACACACACACAAAGAAAAGAGCATGAGTAAGTCAGGTGTGATGGTGCATGCTTATAATCCCAGTATGTGGGAGGTTGAGACAGGAGGATCACAGGTTCATGGCCCTCAGCAACTTAGCAAGGCCCTCCACAACTTAGTCCCTGTTTCAAAATAAAAGTGTTGGGAGTGTAGCTCAGAGATAGAAGTCCCCTGGGTTCAATCCCCAGTACTGAAGAGAGAGAGAGAGAGAGAGAGAGAGAGAGAGAGGGAGAGGCAGATAAAGAGGGAGAGAGAGAGGGAGAGAGAGACGGAGACAGAGACAAAAATAGAAGAAAAGAGCATGGGCTTAGAGTCCTATATTTTATTTCTAGCTCTGAAACTTGTCAATCGTGTGTGTGTGTGTGTGTGTGTGTGCTTGTGTGTTACTAGGTATTTAACTGCGGGGCTTTCTACCTCTGAGCTATATTTCAAGCCCTTTTTATTTTTTATTTTGAAACAGGGTCTTGCTAGTTTGATGAGAGTCTCACTAAGTTGTAGAGGCCAGTCTTGAACCCATGATCCTCCTGTCTCTGCCTTCCAAGTATTGGGATTACAGAAGTACATCACCATACCTGGCTAATCATGAGCCTTTTATGATGAAATGTCAGAAAGGGCAGCATATTAGTTAGCTTTCCTTTATTGTAAGAAAATACCTGAGATATTCAACCTCCAAGAAGAAAAGTTTATTTTGGCTCACAGCATCAGAGGTTCCTGACCAAGACAAACTAACTGTCCCTATTTGGGCCTATGGCAAGACAGCACATCATGATAGAAACCCATGGCAGAAGAAACCACTCATCTCAGGGCCAGAAAGAAAAAGAGAGAAGAAGGGGCTGGGGTCTCCCTATCTCCTTCAAGGACCTGCCCCCATGATCTGAAGGCCTCCTACTAGACTCTCCTCTTAAAGCTACTACCACCTCCCCGTGGCATCACAGCCTGGGGTCTAAGCTGTGGACCTTTGGAGGATATTCCAGATCTGAACTACAGTAGGCAGTGATTGAAACTGACAGGGCATGCAGCACAGAGCTGGCATGCTAATTCAGTTACAACCCAGGGCCCCAGGCTCTTCCTATCTGTCTTCTCTGTGATCTTCGGTGTGTCACACTTAGTCTTTTGCGGTGCATCTCTAGCCTTTCATTCAAGTTCCAGGCTGGAAAAAGTGGTAAAGGAAAGAGGACCTGCTCCCATGGATTTCTACTTACACGGCATTGGCCATAAAGATGCCACAAGTCTGTTTACTCTATCTGGATGGGAACCTGGGCATTGTAGATGGAGGTCAGTACTGCCATCCTGCACCACCTACCATAGTTGCTAGCTGTGCAACTGTGGACAAGGTACTTCGCCTTGCTGAGTCTCAACATCCTGTGGAATGAGGATAATTGATATTCTAACTCTTAGAAGAGTGCAAGTTATAGGAAATGACTTGCATATCGGAAATGCTTAGAAACAACAATAACAAGGAGTATCTTAGTTCATTCGTGCTTCTATAGCAAAATGCCTTAGACTGGTTAAATTATAAAGAGCAGAAGTTTATTGCTTATAGTTCTAGAGGCTAGAAAGTACAAGATCAAGATGCTGGCATATTTGGTGTCTGGCAAGGGTCCATTCTTCATAGATGATGTCTTCTATGTATCTGCATATCGCAAAAGGAACAGACTCTGCCCTTTTAAACTTTCTTTATGAAGGTACAAAAATCATTCATGAGGCCGGGCGTGGTGGCGCACGCTTGTAATCCCAGCATTCGGGAGGCTGAGACCGAAGGATCCGTGTTCGTGGCCAGCCTCAGCTACTTAGTGAGGCACTCCACAACTTAGTGAGACTCGGTTTCAAAATAAAGAATAAAAAATAGGGCTGGGGGTATAGCTGGGAGGTAGAATGCCCCCTGAGTTCAATCCCCAGTACCGCAAAAAAAAAAAAAAAAAATCATTCATGAGGGTGCAGCCTCATAACTTCATCACCTTCTAAAGGCTGATCCTCTTAATACCATTGCATTGAGGTTTCTGCATATGAACCGAGGAGGGGGAGCACCAATATTTAGACCACAGCAAAGGGCACTAGAATATTAGGGTGACACTCACTGCTAACTGCATAGGCTTGTGTGATTTGTTCTTACATCAAACCTGATTGATGGAAGAGAGGGGAAGATTAATGTAAGGCCACAAAATAATCATTTACAGGACATTATAAGTGACAACCTTATTTACATTATTTTCATGTAATATAGTAATTTGGGACAAATGTAGAAAGACGTGCTGAACGCGCTCTAATAAGAAAGGCTAATTTCCTAGCTGTTATACATACATCAATAGTAAATATATTCATTCATTCAAACTATAATATAAATGTGGGCAAGAATTTTGTTTGTTTGTTTTAACTGTTTTATCAATTGAGTTTAGAATGTGACCTTCATCCTAGGAAGTGCCCAATATATATTTGTGGATTGATTATTCTACCTAATAACTATAAGTAGACATTTGTTGTATTGCCCCCTTCATAATCTAGTTAAGTAATAATAATACAAGGTCGCATACATTATTAAAAAAAATTTTTATTCCACTGCCTTTCCAAAAATCCAACAGTACAGACTGAATATCTCTAATTAGAAAACTAAAATCCAGCCGGGCGTGGTGGCGCACGCTTGTAATCCCAGCATTCGGGAGGCTGAGACCAGAGGATCTGGGTTCGAGGCCAGCCTCAGCTACCTAGTGAGGCACGCACTCCGCAACTTAGTGAGACTCGGTTTCAAAATAAAGAATAAAAAATAGGGCTGGGGGTATAGCTCGGAGGTAGAATGCCCCTGAGTTCAATCCCCAGT
>PVLC010040300.1:0-13912 GCA_004027655.1 Graphiurus murinus
TACTGGGGATTGAACTCAGGGGCATTCTACCTCCGAGCTACACCCCCAGCCCTATTTTTTATTCTTTATTTTTGAAACCGAGTCTCACTAAGTTGCGGAGTGCCTCACTAGGTAGCTGAGGCTGGCCGCGAACCCGGATCCTCCGGTCTCAGCCTCCCAAATGCTGGGATTACAAGCGTGCGCCACCACGCCCGGCTTGGACCTGGTATTAAGACCAGCCACCTAAAAGAGAAACCCCTGTGTAGACCACCCTTTTACACCCAGACTCCTGGGCTCCCTGTACATAGGCTGCCTATAAGAAAGATCAGTGGAGCATGGGTAGCTGTGCGAATATTCCTAACTTGCGTTCCACTAATGGACAGCTGAGGGTAGGTAGAGCTGCTCATTCCACGTACACAAAACAATAAAACTCATTGATGCAGAGGAGGCAAATAGTATGAAAAGCATGGAAAACAGTATGAGTTAAAACTCTGATCTGGATTCTAGGTATATGGCCTTGGGCAAGTCACTTAATGTTTCTAAGCTTCAGCTTCTACATCTGAACTAGGAAGACATTATCATCCTTGAAATAAAGAATTGGAGGTAGCATATGAAAAATATCTACTATGATGGTTCTGTTAGGCACACAGTGAATGCTCAATCAACAATGGTTTTTAAATGTGAACTTGAAACAAACTAAATTCTCTTGTGACTGATGATGACATTCTTAGAAAACATACTACTAACAATGACCACATATGAGTAAAACTATAACCCAAAAGTACATGTCATTGCATTGAATGATAGTAGGGTGATAAAGAGGAGGGTCCCTGAAGTTCAGTTCAAAGCTCTGCTGTGCTACTAAGCTTATGATCCTTGGGTTTCTAAATTTGAGTCCTTCTATGTAAAGTGGAAACATATAATATCATCTATCTTATAAACTGTCAGACCTGAGATTTTCATGAAGATGCTCAGCATATTTCTTGATGTAGAGCTCAGCAGCTCTTGATATTATAACTACTGAATGTTAGTAGTTTTTGATCTACACATTTGAAGAGAAAAATCTTATTTCAGAAGTCAGCTGGGCTGGGAGGAGAGCATTGGAAGTTGTCAAGACTCTAGGGAAGCCCTGCTGCACTGAGAACTTGGAAATGGTATAGGCTAGCTGGTGTGAATGAAGACCAGAACTCCTGACTTAATTACTAACACAGCAAATATGCAGAAATTTTATCAAATAAAGGAAGATAAGTAAGTTGAATCTATGAGCTCTAGACAAGGGGCAGGATAAACAATTCAAGAATGTCTGGTCATTTGTTACCATTAATTAATATTTTGGGGGATAGTATAGTAAATGCTTCTACTTAAATGTATCTGGTATTTCCTAGAAGATGTGATGTTAAAGGGAGGTGGTAAAATCCAATATGGATCAAGATAATTGAAAGCAAGTTTTGTACAGAGAGCCAAGGAGTGGAGCAGCTTCCTTTGAGCTGGTTTCAATGTGGAAATATGCATCCGCTTATAATTTAATAAAAATGCCCTTGAGGACAAATGATGCACTGCCAATTTTTCAGCCTCTTTGAAGAATTCCCCAAGTGCTAAAAGACTTTGAAATTAGATGGAGAAACTTACATAATGACTAATTTGGTTGCAAGGTTCTGCCTATTCCTGTCTAGCAGGCTACTGCTTGCTCTGGCCCCTCTATGACCCAAGCTGATGGCAGATTTATCTGTATTCCTACTGGACACTGTCAGCTAGGGAGGTGTGGCTAACCTATCACAGAGGCTCTTAACTCCCTAAAAATAATGATGTTTTTGAAAGACTGTACTGGAAGGTATCAGAGTTTAGTCAAAACTTTGCAACTATCTCTTTGTGAATTTGTTTTGCCGAGAGTTCATAAACAGAAGGCATCGATTACTAGATAAATGGGAAGCCCCTTTCAGGATCTGATGAAATACATGGCTTCTCTCCCAATAATAAGCTCATGTGCACATGTATTTCATTCCCCATGCTTTCAGATTCCAGGTTTAGAACCATTGATTAAATTATTATAAGTGCTTCTTTCAATTCTGGTATTTTTTTTCTTTTTGCTACTGGGGATTGAACTAGAGACATTTTACCTCCAAGCTACACCCGAGCCCTTCATATTTTTAAGCATGGTCTCACTATGTTGTGGAGGGTCTCCCTAAGATGCTGAGTCTGGCCTTCAACCTTTGATCCTTCTGTCTCAGGTTTCCAAGTACTGAGATTACATGCACGTGCCACCATGCCTGGCCAAGTACCAACTTATTTTCTAAGTAAAAGCTTAGTGATTCTTTTCATTTCCTCTGAGTTAAATATCCAAATGACACATGCTCATCTTATTCCCTTGTTTTCATATCCTGCAAAATCTATTCCAATAGATATTTGCTTCCGTTTCTAATATTTTCATTAAAATTATAACTACCAAAGAATTAAGTTTTGATCATTCTAATAGAGCCATAAAACTTGCCTTTCGAACCAGTGTATTTTGAGTCAAGGTGGTATGTCTCATAGTTTTTCTGTGTCCATGCAAATGAATGGTATAAAACTGATGACAGGAAAGAGCAGTTTTTGTCTACTACAATTGGATAGGAGCCTGGTGACTCTAGTTGTCAGGGCTTTTGTATATGCTTTGTATGTCCTTTTTGAAAATTTTCCTTTTGAGGAAAGAACCAATTGGTGAGAATGGTGCTCATGAAAGTTGTGTCTATACTGATTGCTGTCCTGGGTTCAGCTCCCCTTTGTATCTAGACACTGTTAAATTGACCAAACTAGTACTCTTTCTAGGATGCCACTTTTGTTTTTAAAAAAATTGGTATATTTTTTAGAGAAATCTCCAGCCTTTGTGGAAATTAATATTACTTCCTTTTCAGGTTGAAATATAATATCATTTGAAGTGGAAGGGTAACTCATTTGACAATGAATTTTTTTTGTCCATTTAATTAACTGGCCTGAAGCCCCAAGGACCTACGTAAGTCAGAGGAATCTTTAAGATGGAAGAGGAGAGTGAGGCAAGGAGTGAGCTGGTGGCCAGGAGCTCCCTGAATGAGGCTTTGGGCAGCTGGTAGATTTAAATGGCACCTGGCTTGTAGGGGTTCAGATAAAAGGAGCTGGCAGGAGTAGATGGCAAAACTTGGTAACTTCACAGTCCTTTTCTCTCCTGTGTATGAACCACACTAATGTTCAAGAACAAACAACACAAAACCAACAATTTAATTAAGAAAAAATCTGGATAAGGAGAGATTACAGAAAAATATCCGAGTTACAAATGAAAACAGAAGTTGAGACTGAAAAAAATTAAATATTGGAAAAGTAGGCCAAGTCCAGGGTTAGAGGCTGGGAACCATGACAAAGAAATGCAGATCATAATATAATCAATCTGTAGTACTATGATTGAGCTGACATATGAGAATAGACAATGAAGATCCAAGCAAACAATCACCCCCTCCACACCACCCTCTTCCTTCTGGCTCTGAGAAAATAACAGCAGTTTCCCCAAGGAAGCCAAGTTTTTGTGTGACTTAGCTCTGAAAGAATGTCACACCCACCGAGGCTTCTTGTGCTAGGCACAGAGAGATGTGGAGGACTGTGCACATCAAGAAGGAATGGGTTAGCTGGATATGGTGCCACATGCTTGTGATCCCAGTACTTGGGAGGCTGAGACCAGAGAATCTGGGTTCAAGGCCAGCATCAGCTACTTAGTGAGGCCCTCCTCAACTTAGTGAGACCCTATTTCAAAAATAAAGAATAAAAAATAGGACTGGGGGTATAGCTTGGAGGTAGAATGCCCCGGGTTCAATCCCTAGTACTGAAGAAGAAGAAGAAGAAGAAGAAGAAGAAGAAGAAGAAGAAGAAGAAGAAGAAGAAGGAGGAGGAGGAATGGGCTTACCACTGTTAGGTAGTATCTTAGTCAACATTCTCACTGATATAATCCAAAACAACTGACTACATACCTTAGAGGAAGGAAAATTTATTTGCTCACAGTGTTTTGGCAATTCTAGAGTTCAGTCTATGTCATGCCAGGTCTGTGAAGCTGAGTATGGCAGCAGGAAGCAGAGAGAAGGAGAGAGCAAGGCTCTGCTTTCACATCATGAAGGCCAGAAGCAAAAGAGAGAGATTCAAAGATAAAGCCCAGTTCCTAAGGGCTACACTCCCAGGGACCACCTTCTCTAGCCACACTCCACCTGCCTCAGTTGCCACCAAGTAAATCCATTGCAATGTATTTATCTACTGATGAGATTACAACTCTCATGAATTAATTATATCAATTCTGAGCATAATAAAGGAGCTCTTCAGGAGATATTCTGTATCTAATCATAATACGTAGCTAATAGACATTAGCAGATGAGGTCAATTGGGATAAACTGGAATTTTACCTGCAGAGCCTTTCTCACCTTGATTCTTTCCCCTGTATAAAGAGGGTGGAGAAACAACACAGAATCATTAAGGTATGACAGGCAAAGGGCAGTCAATCACCCCAACTATAACAAGCATAAAGGTGTCCAGAGGGACTATAAAATCCTCACATGTGGAATACTTCATGCTGCTCTCCATACCTGGAAATGGACTGCTCCAGACCTCATCTCTAGAGTGTAACCCCATTGACCTAGGCCACCTTTCCCTTCCTGAGAAGGCTCCTTCCGGGTGCTTTTTCCCCTGGAGTATGACCCTTTCCCCTCTCTTAACAGCCTTTCTTATATGGTGCCTTCATTTCTCTAAATACATTTTCTGTATTTCCCAGTTCTACTTTCTGTTTGAATGCTTTCCAAGCAGCTTAGCAAGGACGGAGTTTATGCCAAATAACTTTAAAATACCTCAGCTACTAAAGAGTCCTTCCAGAAGACCAGATTTCTGATGTGTTCTTCAATGAAATGTGTTTTGTGGGAAGCCATAGCAACATAGCCCAGAAGGTAGATCTCTGAGGGTTCCCCCTAATGCTAAACAGAATAGTAATAACATCACCTCTAGCCTCTTTTACTAGCAGCACCACCACAGTGTAAGTCTTAAAAACATTGACCTTGAAATTCAAATCCTGTCCTCTGCCATTTCCTAGCTGAGTGACTTTGGGTCTTTCTGATGTGATGGTTTAACATCTCTGTGCCTCAATTTTGTCATCTGAAAAGTGGGATGATCACCTCGTGGGATTGTTCTGAAGATTATGAGAAAATGAATCAGCGGCTATCACATAATATATAAGGCGTAAACCATCATAACCAAAGCCTCACATCCCACAGTCAACCTGCTTCAGTAAAAATAATGCAGCATGGTGATTCCCAATCTTGCTGAGGACAAGACTTTTTTTTAAAATCACCAAATATTTGATAGATCCATCAGTAACAGTAGTTTTACTTTCAGGACCAATAATGGAGAAAATGTGTGAGGAACAGCACCCCACTGGGAAGGCACAAGTGTGATTATCAGGCTTGTCACCATCACCAGTAACTCCAGTAGGACTCTGTGGCCTTAGGTCTATCAGATCCTAAAAGTTGTCCCAGTGGACTAAATTGTTGGTCTATACCTCTTGCACTGGCCTTACTCCTTACACAAATAGAGACTGAGGAAGAGGCAGGCCATGTAGTTCTGGTAGACAAAGCTGCACTTCTCAGGAATCAAAGCTTACTAGAGTTAAGAGTGTTCTGAATATCTTCAGGGGTAATGTGTTCACTACATTGTCAAGTGTACTGGGTTGAATAGTGTCCCCACCCCCACCATTCATGTCCACATGGAGCTTCAGAGTATGACCTAATTTGGAAATAGGATCTTGACAGTTGGGAGTGAATTGAATTAAGATGAGATCATACTGGATTAGGGTGGGCTCTAAATCCAGTGAGTGGTGACTTTATAAGAAAGCCATGTGAAGACACAGAGTAAATGCCAAGTAAAGCTGGGTCAGAGACTGGAGCAATGCATCTGTAAGCCAAGAAACACCAAGGATTTCTAGAAGCCAGGAGGGTATCCCAGAACAGATTCACCCTCAGAGACTACAGAAGGAACTAACCTTGATTTCAAACTTCCAATTCTCAAACTGTGAGAAAATACACAACCTCCCTTTTAAGCCAACATGGAAGCCCTAGAAAACCAACACATCATGCATGCTCCTTTTCTTCATAGTTTATATTGATTGATTGCTTCTTTTTCTTATGATCAAAGTGATAAATATTTGTCATAGAACATTTAGAAAATAGTTATACAAATATACATATTTGCATATATATCATTTTTATTATATGTTCATTTTATTATATGTATTATTATATTGTTTTTACTTTATTATACATAATAAAAAGTGATATATATATATATTCTTTTCTTCTACCACTTGAAGGAAGTGATTACAATCATTTTGATCTTTATTTGTCTGATCATCTCTGGGTGCCATTGTGTGCGTGTGTGAATTATTTTTTAAAAATTAGATTATTGGTGCCTTTGCTTCTACACTTGGCTTCTGAATAGGTTAAAGCAGAGAAAACCAAAACACATATAACTCAGTCCTTCTTAATATCTTCAGATAGCATTCCTGATAATTTCCCTAAACTAGGAAGTGGCTTAGCAGGGAGGCCCTCTGGTTTGTGAGGACAGATGCTGACAGATGTCTGGTAAATTCAGCACTTAGCTGCAGCTTCTGTTCCATCCCACAGTGCCCAGAAGATAAGATAAAATTGGTAGTATGTAAAATCCTCCACAGCCTCTGGGTTTGTAGGAATTCACATGTCTTTATCATCTGGTCGGTTTGCAAAGAAAAGTCTTTTGAAGGTTTTCTCTGTGGAAAACAATTATTTCAATACAGCATATGGTGAAAATGTTACATGAGCTTCAAGCAGCTTAGTCTGCTCCTGACAGGTTACAAGGGGAAATTGCTCTTGGCAGCCCAGAGTAGCCCTTGCACTTGGCCTCTTAGCTCTCTGACTATACTGCGGTGTTAGGTGTGTCTGCAGTGAATTACAAAATAAGAGGGTGGTCCTTGGATGAACAGACTGGCAGAAGGCTCAGTGTCAAAGTTCCCTAGCAAGAAGGGGTCTGTCTTGTTCTCTTGGCAGGGAGCCAAAGGTCCAGCATGGGTCAAAATATTGCATGGAGTGCCTGTTTTCTTGGACAGAACATATAATAATGCAATATACATATTATTAGCATGGCCTCTGCACAAGAATGACGCTATGGTTTGAATGAGTGTCCCCTCAAAAGCCCATGTGTTGAAGACTTGGGCCTAGGGTGGTACTCTTAATACATGATGGAACCTTTGAGAGACGGGACCTAGTGAGAGGGATTTTGCTCATTGGATACATGCCCCTGAAGGGGACTGTGAGATCCCAGCCTCCTAATCTCTTCTGCTGCTTGATTCATGACATGAGCAGTTTGATATAATATGTTCTCCCCAACATTGCCATCTGGCATCCTCCCCAGCGGCTTGAAGCGGTGGAGATGCTTGATCTTGAATGGGAACTCCAGAACCATGAGCTAAATAAAATTTTCCTCTCTATAAATTAATTGCCTCAGGAGTTTCATTGTAGTCACATGAAGCTGACTAATACAGATGACATGAAAATTGGTGAAATGTTTCATATTTTTTCAACCTAGTTATTCATTGATGGATGAATAAAGAAAATGTAAGATATACATACTTATATGCACACACACACATATATACATATAGGTATCCATATAAATATATGTAATATATATAAATATCATTACATGATAAAGAATGAAATTATGTCATTTGGAGCAACACAGATGAAACTGGAGGACATTATGTTGAGTGAAATAAAGCACAGAAAGAAAAATGCCAAGTATTTTTACTTATAGATAGAAGCTAAAAAATTAAATCTCATAGAAGTTAAGAGTAGAATAGTTGTCAGCAGAGACTGGTAAGGGTAGAGGGAAGGGAAGATAGCTAATAGGTATAGAGGTGAAATTGGATAGGAGGAATAATGGTTAATATTCTCTAGCACTATAGCAGAACTATCATTGACAACAATTACTTGCATATTTCAAAATAGCTAGTAAAAGGGATTTTGAATATTCCCAACACATAGAAATGATAAATGTCTAAGGTGATTAATATGCTAATTACTCTGATCTGATCATTATCCATTGTGTACATGTATTGAAATGTCACAATGTACCTCATAAATATGTACAAATATGGTGTCAATTAAAAATTTTTATAGATTATTAAAATCAGTCTTGGAGTAGAAGTAGAGTCTCCAACTGTCCACTACTCCAAGACACTACAAGGAAAGAAAAATTGAAACTCCTGGAACATTTTGATGTGGGTTCTGGGACAGACCCCATGTTTGTCTAGTAGCTAATTATCAGCACAGGGATTGTGCCTACAGTGCCACCAATGCAGACATGGGTGGCTGAGAGGTGTTCTCTCTCTTTCTTAATATTTTTCTTCAAATAATTTGAATAATTTGCCAACACATAAAAAGTGAAAAATTTTATGACAAAGAAGAAGAAAATACTCTGACTTTTCCAGAGAAAAGCAGACGAGTTGGCACCACCACCACCATGAATTCTTGCATGGTAGCTGCTGGTAAAGGACAAGACCCTACTCTGTGTTCAGATGGGGCCAACACTGTCCTCTTCTCCACAGCTCTCATCCTAGCTTCCCTCATTCCATATCTACCTGGTCCTGGTGACATTTGGGGGTGCCCTGACTACATGATCAAGACCTGCTGTCCCAAGTCATGTCATCATGCACCCTACTAACACACAGAGAGGCCTGGAGGCCCTTGCTTTAGTGACCTCTGACACAACCTTTGCTTGTAGGAGTCCCATACACCACTTGACCTGAGGTTCCTCCTGTATCCAGTAAGGAACTGGCCAAAGGGGAACTTTCCTGACTCTTCACACCCAGGGCGCACACATGACACCTTACTTGGAACCAGTGGCCTAGCAAGGGCTGAGCGTGGGAGCCTTCTACCTTAGATTCAAAGGGAACGCATTGTCTATATAAAAATTTAAATGTTAATGAAAGCAACTAAAAGTCATCCTATTCTTTCAATAAAATATTCTACCAAAAAAAAAAGTCTTTTGTTGGTTTAAACAATTGGTATAGTGGTTTCACAGTTTTCAGAATACATAAAGAATACATAAACTTAAAAGTAGCTTAGCTAAGGAGTTTGCCTTCAACTAGTTAACATTGTAATTTTACAGGGAAGCTTATTGCCAAAACTCACAGTCACCCCTCACACATGGAGATTCAACTGCTATGTGTGTTTGTGGAGTGTGTTTCTAGTTGCTTATAGAATCCGAGCACTCTTCAGATGCAGCTCATATCCTATTTGTGTGTGTGTGTCTTGTACATATGCGTGTAATCTATATGTATGTGTATATTTGTGTAAGTTCAAATTTAGTTCATACATAAAATAATTTACCAAGATGGAATATCTGTAAAATTTTAATTTATTCTTTTAAAATTACTGATTTTAAATTGAAGAGCAAATAAAAGTGTCACATTGGCAATATAATTTAGTTGTCTAAATTTTGATCTTTGTGGACACTTTCAGTTTTATTAAAATTTACTTATTAGTTACTAGAGTCATTTATATAAATTATTATATTGCATTATAACCAAAGAATCACATTTCAAAACCATTAGGTGAATTTAGCATTATCTGGCACTTTATTTATATATTTGTTTACTTGCTTACAGACTTATTTTCCTACCCACTGCAAAGTGAGCATCAGGGTGTCATTTTTTCTTCTTTGCTACTATAATTCCATAGCTCAAGTGCCGGTTACATTAAGGGCATTCTATAGATCCTTGTGAAATGGTTGAATGATGGATATCAGAGGCTTCTTCTAGTCCCATGTTCCTATTACCACTTGTGAATCACCCATCTCCCATGGAATGCTCTGCTAAGGACTGGTGATTTTCTGTCTTCATTTCAAGGGGGTTATAACAGGAACTGAGAAACAATCATGGTGGACAGGAAATAACAGCAGCTTCAGCTATTATTAAATTATTAAGGTATGTAATGGGGAAAAAAAGAAGTCTGAGAATAAGAGTGAGGCAGGGCAGGATAAAGTGACCATGAGCTAAAGGAGTTTGGTGATCACAGGTCCAGTCTCATCCAGTGTTTGTTTTATTTTTATTTTATTTTATTTATTATTATTTTTTTTTCAGTACTGGGGATTGAACTCAGGGACATTCTATCTCTGAGCTCCACCCCCCAGCCCTATTTTTTATTCTTTATTTTGAAACCAAGTCTCACTAAGTTGCGGAGTGCCTCACTAGGTAGCTGAGGCTGGCCTCGAACCTGGATCCTCTGGTCTCAGCCTCCCGAATGCTGGGATTACAAGGGTGGGCCACCACGCCCGGCTTCAGTGCTTGTTTTAATTGTCACCTAGGTGTTGGTATAAATAACATACTACCCCAGTATAAATAAAAACAACACTTTCTACTTACCTTGCTTTTTATGTTCTTTTAAACTTCCTTCTCCTTTTTAAAAATTCCTGGTTTGGTAGTTATTATTATCTTTGTTTTACAGATGAGGACAATAGGTTCACAGAGATTAAACTCATCACACGGTACAATTGATGGCCTTTTGAAGGTAAAAGACTTAATGCAAGAAAAGTGCCTAGAAGGCAGCCTGGTGGCATTGGAAGGATGCTGAACATTCTACTCAGACACTCTTTTATCACTAGCTGTTTGATGCTCTCCTTCAAGAAATTCACCTTCCTAAATCTTACTCTTCTCAATTCTGAAATGAAGGAGTTCAATGAAATCATTATTATAGTTAGAGATAGAATGTCCCCTGAAGAGCTTATGTATTAACGTTCAGAGTTGATATAATTAAGTCGTGAGTCATGACTTAACAAGCCACTGTAATGGATTTTCTGGGTGGCTGGATAAGGTGGGTCCCTGGGGGAATATCCTTAAGGACTGTGCTTTGGTCTTTGAATTCCCTTGCTTGCTTGTTCTCTTGCTTCCATCCTCCACAAAGTGAGAGTAGAGTCCATGCCCTCCTTCTCTCTGCTTCCCAACATCATGCCCTGGGCTCTACAGACCTTGGCCTCAAATAGACTGAATCTGAAACCTCCACAAAACTGTGAGCACATAAATCTTCCTTCCTCTAATTTGTGTGGGTCAGTTGTTTTAGATTACAGCAGTGGGAATGTTGACCAAAATAGAAATCAGTATCAGAGAAGTGGGGTCACTGCTATTTCTAAGTCTAACTATGTGGATTATGAGTTTTTGGAATTGGTTTGTGAGAGTAAATTGGAAGGGCTAGAATGTGGCTAGAAAGGCAGATAGTAGAGATTGTGCTCAGGATGTTTCTGAAGGCAAAGAGGATTCCATAGGAAAATGGAGTAGGATTCCTTATGAAAATGTTACATTCGGGCAAATAACTTATTGGCATTTTGCCCATGTCCTGAAACTGTGTGAAGCTGAATTTAAGGATGATGTACTAATTAAATTGGTGGAAGAAATCTCAAAACAGCAAAGTATACAAACTGTATTATGGATATTGATATCTGTGTTCAGTGAATTCTACACTGAATTTCAGGGACAGAAAACAAAGCAGAGGTTTTATAGATTTGTAGTTTGATCAGAAAGGCATGTGTAAAGCTGAGGCCCAGAGAGAAAGAGTGTTGTGAAATAAAGTAAGATGGCTGAGTAGATGCAGAATGTTTTGCATAGGAACAAAGAAAGGAATATGTTCTGGTTCAAGCTCAAGTGTAGAACCATGTAAAAAAGGGCCCAGCGATGGTGGCTATTATTGAAAAGTGCTTGGTTGTGGTGCAGGATTAAGATAGGCCCAATGGTGGCCAGAATTGAGGGAGGCCCAGCGTCAGCTATGATTGAAAAGGGCCCAGTGGCAGTGATTGGAAAGGCTATGACTACTTTTCCTGCTCATGGTTAACTTGGGCCCTCAGGTAATGATGGCTTTTCTGGAATAAAAGGGGTCATATTTCAAAAGAAGGCCTAGAAAGCCAGGCAACATATGGAAGCATCAGAATCCCTGCAAACAGGCCCAAATGGGGCAATTTGTGGAACTATGAGGATGAATCCAAAGTTGTAAGAAAAAAAACCCCACAAAATTTAGAAATGCCAGAAATGTGTAATTACTGTGAGGAAAGGCTGCAAGCTGGGATCCATGAAGCCAGGCTGGAAGAGAAAGTATGCCACCCATTACAATCAACTGGGTCAGGGGTGGGGATGCCAAAGCCCTTAGGAGATCACATCTCACCACCGTGCCCTGGATGCCAGAAATGGAACTGCAGTATTAAAAGCTTACCCTGCTGGATTTTGATCATTTTGGTCCCATTCTTTCCTTCTATGGTCTTTTTTCCTCCCTTTTGGAATGCAAATGTTTACTCTGTGCCATTGTACATTGAATACTTTTTATTTTTACTTTCTTTTACAAGGGTTCACAGCGAAGAATTCATTGTGAGTCTCACAGGAGACTTTGAACTTTGAGACTTTTGAGCTATGCTGGAATTGTGAAAACTCTTGGAAATGGACTAAATGCATTTTTCATTCTGAAATGGTCATGAACTTCAGGGGCCAGGGGCCAAATCTTATGGTTATATATAGACTGTCACCTGAAGAGTTCATATAGTTAAGAGTTGATAAGAGCACATTAAGTTCAGAGTTGATATAATTAAGTGAAGAGGGTTGTAATCTCATCCATAAATAGACCCATTGTAGTTAATTTACTGGGTGGTAACCAAGGCTGGTGATATGACCTGGAGAAGGTAGGTCTTGGGGGGGGGGTGGCCTTGGGAACTATGCTTTTATCTTTGAATTCTCTTGCTTTATTGCTCTCTTGCTTCTGGTCTCCATGGTGTAAAAGCAGAGCCCTTTCTTTCTTCCCCTCTCTCTGTTTCCTGCCACTATGCCCTGAGATCCATAGACCCTGACCTTGCATAGATGGAACCTGAAACCTACAAAAAACTGTGAGAAAATAAATTTTCCTTCCTCTAAATTGTATGGTTGATTGTTTTGGATTAGAGCAGTGAGAATGTTGACTGAGAAAATCATTCACTCCAAAATATAGATGCCCTTCAGAATCACAGGGTCTTGGCCTCATCCTGCAATGCCATTTCAGTAGGCATAGTGTTAGACCCAGAAGCAATTGCTTTTTAGAGATTCAGGACATTTGCTTGGCTCATCGGGTTTATGCCTGTTTCTCTAGTGCTGTCTCTGAAGAGCACCTCCTTTCCTTCTCAAATGTGTCCAGGTTAGTTTCTCAAGGTTCTCTCCCAGTCTGACTTCTGTTCCTCTTGGGGAAGCACAGAATGTCCCCATAGTGTGAATGGTAGAGTGTATGTTTCTCTCTTCCCCTGGTGCGGTAGAATCTTTAGGAATGGAAGAAAGCCAGAATGGCTTTTAAGTAGACACTTGGTCCTTCTGCAGATCAGCTCTGAGCAGGTGTTGCATCAGTAAGGAGAATCACAAAGACCAACCAAGTCTTTGGGATTCCTCATTTCTACTCAAGCATGATAAACTATTCCCTACTGGGGTAATAATTCAGCTACTTCCCCATTTCATAAAAGCAAAATTGCGGGGACTTCCGGGAAGATGGCGACGGAGTGAGACACGTCTCAAGAGCCGCTGTGAGCTGGATTCAAATCAGTCGTGGATCCAGTTTTTTGAAAAAAGAAAAAAAGCAACAAAAAGGTGGAAAACGCTGCGAAAACTGGAATACAGCTGAGCAGAACCCGGAAGACCGACCAGAGAGAGCAACGAAGCCCGTCTCCGCAGCCCCGGCGCCACGCCGCCAGGCATAAACCGCCACTGAGCCGGCCCCCGGCGTGGAGTCTACCAAGAAAGAAATAGACAACAACCCTCGGCACCCCACCGGCCAGAGCTGAAGTGAGCGACCCCTGAACTCCTCATCCTAGCCAGGCGGCATTTCGAGGCACCTTCCACAGAGACCGGAACGCGTGGTACGACCAGCTT
>PVLC010040302.1:0-14168 GCA_004027655.1 Graphiurus murinus
GTGGGAAGGAGGAGGGGGAAGAGGAGAAAGCTTAGCCGTGGAAATGTGTTTTTTCCTTAGTCTCTAGTCATGTTCCTTCTGTTTCCCAATCATTGGCTCCAGTCCATATGCTTCTAGACTTCAGTTTCAAACTAGGTTTCTTTTCATCACTAAAAATATTTGAGGTGACATCAGCACAAATGAGGGAGCATGTACCTCCAAGAACCTATTTCTCCATAGAAATTTTTTTTTAAAAAAAGCAAAAGTGTCAAAATAAACTCTGAAAACCAGTCCTAATGTAACCAAGTAAATGAATCAGGAAAATGGCAACTTACAAAATGGAAGGGAAGCTTTGTAGTATTTTTATTTGCCTTTATCTCACCCACACCCTTCCTAGTGTAATGGTGGTGGTGGTTCCCAAGAAGGTGGCTTATATTCCTAGCACAAACCCTGGTCCCTTGCTCTAGAGGAAGAACAGACATTATTGGACAGAGGCTTTCAGAAGAATGACACAAGGCACTTGTGCTTGTTTTCCTAAACCAAAACTCACTGGTGACAGAGAAGCAGCAGATATTCCTTAAAAGCTCTGTAAGGCAAACCAAAAGCCTATAGCTTCTAGGGGCAAAACATAACTGTTGAAGGACACAACAGTGCACTGAAAACCAGGAAGGGAAAGCTGCAGAAAGGATTTGTCAGAGTAAGGCAATGAAAGCACCCTTCTAGCCAGGCATGGTGGTGCATGCCTATAGTCCCGGTGTTTGGGAGACTGAGAACAAGAAGTTTGCAGGTTCAAAGTCAGTCTCAGCAACTTAGTGGGGCCTTCAGGAATTTAGTGAGACCCTATTTCAAACTAAAAAAAATAAAATAGAGCTGGGGCTATAGCTCAGAGGTAGTCCCTGGGTCTAATTCTGAGTACCACAAAAACAAAAAAAATCCACTCTTCTAAACTGGGAACTTAAAGGCTATGCTCATGCTCAGAGCAGGACATCTACTCAGAAAAGACCTGAGTCTGAGAAACCCTTAGCTTTAACCTCTGGCTGGTCACTCAATGCAAAGAGGAAGTGAATCTGAGGCAGGTGTGAATGGCCTGGCTCAACCCCAAAGATGAGCCCCAAGACACAAGCAGTCTGCAAACACAGAAGTAATAGGCAGCCTTCCTGGTGCTGAGTGCCTCATGTTAAAGGCCTCTTGCCAAAAGGATGCAATGCCTTCGTGCAGTTTGCAAACACTCCTCAAGACTTTGCATGTGGTAGACGCTCTTCAAGGCCCTGCCCATAAAGCAATGGACAAAACAAACAGAAGTTTCTGTCCCTAGGAAGTCACTTTCTAGTGACTCAGTGACTGAGAAAGAGATCATACAAGATCAATATGTAAAGACATAGTATGTTAGGAGGTGAAAACTGTCGTGGTGAAACATAACCGTCAACATGAAAGCTTCAAGACTATGTAAGTCCTTCTCACTGAACACTGAAGTATGTGCACAGACATGTTAGTGTCCACTCAGTGCACAACACATGTTGGTAGAAGGGCTATCAGTTGGTACTTTAATCCAAAGAAAAGCAAACTCAGAGGTTATCACACATTTCTCTAAGCTGGATTTTTTGTGTGAGTGTGGATAGCTAATGCTGTCCCCAACTACCTCTAAAAAATGAACAGACTATTTTAAAATGTGTATCATTTGTCAGATAAAAAGATACAACTTGACAAACACCACCACAATACTTTCAGCATTACCTTTCCCAGAAGATCTACTGTATTAACCTTAACTATCACGTGTGATAGTATTTTAAGAAATATGATTAGGAAGGCAAGTTAGGAATCTTTGTCACATTAGGCAAATGTTTACAAGCTCTGAAAAGCTTGTACCACATGTATTACGTTTCAAATCTTTACTGTATATTCATTTGTGTTACCAGTGTCTATTGATAGCTAAGTGTCAGCCATAGAGATGAATAAAACACATTGCATGCACTCAGTAAGTGCACAGCATAATAAATTATATAGGTATACATAAAATTAACATTATTAGTTATTCTTTCAATTAAAGTATTTAATGTTCAGTAGATAACATCAAGCACTTAGATCACAAGAAAACCAGGCCCTAAGATACTATGTAAGTCAGAATCCAACTACACTGAAAGCCAAATAACCTGTGAACTTTTTCAGTTGCATGAGAAAATAAATTCGATCTTTGCCTCTAGTCCTTTGGGAAGATGTTATAACACTTGTAAATTAATACAGGAAAAATATATAACATATGCTTACTCTGATGCTACCTCATGTCTCCCAAACTCACCAGGGGCTAGAGTCTCAGAGCTATACAATTGACACAACAGGATTTCATAATTTCAAGTTACTTCGAAATCAACATCACAGAAAATGTGTTCATAGAACATTTAGCCTAATTCTACTTATAGAATAATCAAGAAAAAACAATAGGAGAGTAATTAAATGCAATTCACTTTGATTATTGGTCTTGAGCATCAAATCTCATAAGGTGTGTTAAAAATCTTCTAACAAACACAAGACAAATGATCTGGTCCTGAAACATGCAAATAGATATCCAAAGTATTTATTGATTTTGACTGACTGACTGACTCACCTATACTCTAGTCATGTGACTCCTTTTCACAAAGGAATAAAATAAATATCATTCATTTGTATGAGAGAAGCCTCATAAAATTGCCTACATATGGCTTTGAGTTTGAAACTTACTTGGTAACTTACTTGAAACAAAAGTACTAAGCATCCACCTATTCATTGGACTCGCTCCACACTGATGCCAAGATACAAACAATGTCAATTACAAATCTTATTCTTTCTATGGATTCTTATTTAATGCACCAACCCTAGTTTTACAGTCCCTGGGTCCATATGTGAGGGAAAGTTGTAACCAAACTTTATCCAACAGCTTGTAATCTTGGGGAAAAAATGTAAACAATGAAAAAATGAAACAAAACATAAAAACAATGTGCCAAACTTTTAAAATGGGAAATTGGTGCCATCTTGTGGTTATGAAAAAGTAAGAACATTTCATCTCACTTCTGTCATCTATTAAAGAATCTTGCTGAAATGAGGCCCATTCTAAGCAAATCATTTCCTTCAGGGTTCTAAAACACCCAAATAAAGCCTCTTTATTCCTCCTTTAGAATATTGTTAGTTACTTCCTTTAGAATATTGAAGGCGTCAAGGGACACCTTCTCTTGACAATCAGACTCACTGTTGTTTCAGACAGGAAACTCCAATTTTCTGAAAAAATGGTTCCCATGACTATACTTTGAATTTTGGATCAGAGATAGATCTTAATTCTCAACGCTAAGATCATGAATTCATTAAAAAAAGCTCAAAACAATTTTTAGGCATTAGCAAGGTAGTTGGCAAGTGTCTTTGAGAGATGGTCCAGAACATTGGAATCAGCATGTAGGTTGGTTTCCAGAAAACCTAGTGCTATGAGAAGAGAAATGTCAAGCATCTTCTGCCTAGAAATTGTTGGACTGGTCAAAGAAATAAGCTAAGATGAGCATGAGTCAAGATGCCATCCAAAATATCTTCCACTAGAGAATGTGCTAGGTGAGATTAGTCAGTTTCAGGAAGTGAAGGGTTGTATATTTTCATATGTGGAAGCTAGAAAAAAATTGGAGGAAAAAAGGACTTCAGATAAATGAGGAGAAATACCAGAGAATAGTGGAAGGGGATTTGGGGACAGAAGTGAGGAAGGGAACAAGGAGACTTGATAAAGGAAACAATACTGTGTACATGTATGAAATTATTACTATCTATCTCATTAATATGCATGAGAAGGGAGAAGGAGTGAGGTGGGGTCGAAGGTGCTGTGTGCATGTCTGTTTCTATCATGCTGAAGCTCATTATGATGTATAATTACAATGCACCCATAAAAGTATATTTAAAGACATAAAAACAAAATGCCTTCCATGTTATAGAACTTCTACACGAAGTACAAATGCAAGCTAGACCTAAGATGCCAACAACTGACACAGGCAACTTTACTATGAATGTAACATAATGACCTAGAAAAGCAGAAGCTGACCTTCCTCTGTGTCATAGGTACAGTTCATGAAGATAAAAGAATTTCCCTGTGAGGAAATACTATTTGAGAGACTTGCATTTATACTAGCAGAGAGGAGATCTTAGTATAAATTAATATAGTGATTTAATACTTAAATAACATACCTCAATATTTAGTAAGAAATTCTGACTTTAAAGAAGAAAAAATGAATATACAAATTTGAACTACTTGCTTGGTGAAGTTACTGATGGGAAAGATGGGACTAAAAACAGTACAGGACTTGGAGGCTGACTGGGTAGTTTGCCACAGCAAGGAGAGAAAGAGAAAGACAAAGAACTGGAGAATGTGGAGGTGAAGGAAGAGAGAACAACAAGGTGTTATGTAAGCACAGGGTGAAACCATACATGCACCAGATCATATATGGCTGAGCAGAATAAGAGGAGTAACAATAAAAGCCAACATTTGTTGGACACTTACATGCGCCAGGTCAAATATTAAGCTCTACTTATGTAGTATCAATCCTCTTCAATAAAGAAAAACAAGTAGGTGGTTTTCCCATCACTACTCAAATTTGAAAGTGATATTAAATTTTTCATAGTCTTTTCCTCCAGCTTTAACAATCTAGAGATGGCTTTTAAAATGTACAACTCTTCGTCAGCATCTAGTTTGGTGCCTCATCACTAAATGAATGTGTTAGACATTTTTTAGAGCAGAGGTTGAAACATTTTTAAAACTAGATTCTAGGGAATAATATGGACATGGAACTACAACTTCTTGAAATCTCTTTTCCCCTAAAGGGAGTTAAGAATCAAAGAGTAGAAATAATGAGGAGTATGTCTCCCACGCTAAAGATGTACACAGGCCCAACCTGATATCACAAACCTCACACCAAATCAAAATAAAATACTTGGGATGAAGAGTGACTCACTTTCCAGAGAGAAGTAAGCAAAGTAGTACCAGCAAGTTGGACAAATACTTAGGAAGGGCAGCACAGGGGAAAGAAAACATTTGGTTTCCTACTTCTTCCCCAGGCCTGCGCTGGAAGAGCTGCTAAGTGCATTCTCCACTTTGGTTCAAGAGAAAACACTAAGGGTCAAAGTCTAATCTCTGTATTTATAGAGCTGAGGAGGGAGACAGAAAATGAAGATTCAGTTAAGAAAGGAAAATTATGGGTGTGTTTTCACAATTCAATGTTTCTAAGATCAAGTAGCTCTAAAACTCGATAGCAAAATGAAACTTTTCCATCTTCTGGATGGAAGAGTAGGTGATAATAATCATTTCTTGCACTTTTGCCCTTCCCATTGAATATGAATTATTTTGTGCTATATTCTTAAAAATTTTACTCTAAATGTGAGCCTCTTTTTTCTTTCTCTCTCTTTCTTTCTCTATTTCTCTTTCTCTTTATTCCTTCCCTCCCTCCCTTCCTTCCTTCCTTTTTTTTTTTTTTTTGCGGTACTGGGGATTGAACTCAGGGGCATTCTACCTCCGAGCTATACCCCCAGCTCTATTTTTTATTCTTTATTTTGAAACTGGGTCTTGCTAAGTTGTGGAGTGCCTCACTAGGTAGCTGAGGCTGGCCTCAAACCCGGATCCTCTGGTCTCAGCCTCCCGAATGCTGGGATTACAAGTGTGCGCAACCACGCCCGGCGGACCCTTCCTTTCTCTTTCTTTCTTTAATTAACATAGAAAAATATAGCCAGGCATGGTGGCGCACGCTTGTAATCCCAGTACTTGGGAGGCTAAAACTGGAGAATCCAGGTTTGCCACCAGCCTCAGCTACTTAGTGAAGCCCTCTGCAACTTAGCGAGACCCTGTTTCAAAATAAAGAAAAAAAAAATAGGACTGGGGATGTAGCTCAGAGGTAGAATGCCCCTGGGTTCAATCACCAGTACCACAAAAAAACAAAACACAGTCATGGTTACATGACCTTAGTCAAGGAGAGAGTGCATATGCAATGGTTGTCTCCTCAAAGTATACCACTGTACCCATCTCAGTTTGTGTAAGCACACAGTCCGGTGTTCACACCATAATGAAACTGACCAACTCACTTCTCAGAACATGTCCCCATTGTCAAGGGATATATACACATTACCATAGTGAAGAAAATATGTGTTGTAAGAAAGTGCCATTCTTTTGTGAATCTTTCTGGTACTTTTGGGAACCTTTCTGCTGAAAGAATTAGATTTTGCAGTAGATTCTGAAGTGGAAGAGAATAGTATATTAATTGATTAACTTGAATAGCCATTCTAGTAGCACTCCCAGGGGCATTCTACCTCTGCAGCTCCAGGCAGGAGAGGCCTCTGGGTTCCGCCTACTGACGATGCTGCTGCTAGTAGAAGCCCTGCCCCCTGCACGAACACTACTTTGAAATGCAGAGATGCTTGGATTCAGGAGACCAGTGCACATCTGCAGGAGGATGCTCCCTTGGGATTCTGCCTTGAGGTGTAGCATCCAGTTCAGTGAAGCTGCTTCTGTCAGAAGTTCACAGAGACCAGTGTGGGGAGGGGGAGTTGCCATTGAACCAGTGCAGAAAAAGGTTCCACACCCCCACTTTACTCCCTCCTGCAGGGCCTGAGTCCTGTCAGAACCAGAGCTGTGGTGCTCACCTCCAGAATTATAGCGGCTGTAATATCAGAGTCGGAGAGTGGCCAGGACAATAACAGAGAAACCTGTGGCTTGGAGGAGCAAGCTAGATTATAAAAAAGAAAAAAAAAAATCAGACAAAATTTCCAATTCTTCCTGAAGGTCCTAGCATTTGAAAACCCAAAGTGGAAAATTTAGAAATATAGATCCACTTCTTAAGTGTACCTGGGGCCAACTCTGAGCCCCAGTGCAGGAGGTAGAAGATCTCTGAACCCACTGGGCAGCTGCGTAGGAGAATGGGCCGCCTGGGCGCCATGCAAGGCGTGTGCTCTGTCAACACACCTGGATGTGCGGGGCGATGTCCTGCCCGCTGCCCTCGGAAGCAGTTCTCTGCCCAGCATCTTTGCCTGGTGTCTTGGGATGGGGCCTAGCCTGCGGCTCAGCCAGAGTCCTTTCTTCCTTCCCACCAGTGGCACAGGCTTGGCCAAGGCCCACTTGGCTGTGCAGACAGCTGAGGATCCAGCTGTGATCCCTCCCTTGAGGAGGTAGGAGGAGGTAAGAGGGACCTCTGCAACTATATACCAGCTCTCAAAACGGGAAGACTCCTACCCGGGTGTGCCAGGCCTTGGGACCAAGTTCTGTTGCCAGGCCCGTTCCTACCCTTGAGTCACTGGTTGCACGCCGCCCACAGGGTCTGCTGGCCGGCTGTGGGCCATGGCACTAGCTGCCTCCTGCTTCTGGAGGGGAGACTGAGAGGACCTCTTCCAGCTGCCCTCAAGAATGCAATGGGTTGGCAGCAGGAGCCAGGGAGCAGGAGCAGGAGGGGCCATCTCTCCTCTGCATGTGTGAACCCGTGGGATGGCACTGAGCTCCCCTCCAGTGAGCACGCAGACTCTCACCTCCTCCTCCCCTTCACAAGGGAGGAAGCTATTCTGCTCTGCCCCTTTGGACATTCTTTACATTAGGATCTGTCCACCTGCTGTTGGAAGTCAGGAAAGGACCTCCCTCGGCCCTGCCCTCAGGCTTCAGGGAGTGGGAGAGGGGAGGAGGGGAAGGAAGAACTGCACATCAAAGTTGCCTTCGTTTCTCTCCATGAAGAGGTTTATAAGGTGCGAGTGGGCGTTGGGCGTGAGGAGGTGAGGCAGGGTGCAGAGGCGAGCTTTGTGTGAGAGGTGTGCTTACCTTGCTCTGTGCTCTCCTCTGCCTGACTGCCGTGCCCCCCTACACCAAGTCCACTGCCATCGAGTGTGGCTCCTGACTCCGGTGCTGCCAGCCCCTCCTGTTTCAAGGTGACAGTTTCAGGTCAGCTCTCTTAGTGTTCCTGCTGCTGAAGTCGGCCTCATTGGCTTTTCCTTGGCTTCCTTTCAGGTGTGATGTTGCCGCTCTTGTTTTCTCTTGTTTTTAGGAGGACTGGAAGGGGATCTTCCTTACCAGCTCCCTCTGTGTGGGTGGGAACAGGAAGAGAACTTGGTTCTTGGTATTTAGGAGGCAGTGTCATGCTCCAGGGACAAAGTACCTTCTAGGAAGATAATGCTCTATACCATAGAGTTGACAGTGGTAAGAATGCTCCGTTCCCCTGTCCGCCCTCCCTGTAACAGCAGAAGTCCTATCCTTCTAGCTTCAGCATTCAATTAATTGTATGGAACACCCTGTAATACACACCCTGTGTGTCTGATTGAGTGAGTTGTGTGTATGGAGAAAAGGGTTCTTCAAAATGTCTGATTTTCCTGGCTTTTCCTCCCAAACTTAGTTCCCTCTCATCATGCCAGGGGCTCTGCCTGGCCTTGTGGCATTCTGGGAACACTGGAGGATGCCGTGAATCTCACCCTGCCCTTTGTTTTAGGGAATCCATCCTGTATAGACAGCTGGTTAACTATCAACAAGCAGTATGTGAGTTCCTGATACCTTATGGCTGGCTGCTGTAAAAAACAAACAAAAACCTGCATTTCCCCCAGTGCTGAACAGTCATCATAAACAAAATCTTTAAACGTGAAAAACAAGTCATTGACATGAAAGCTATTCGCTTACTAATGCCCCAAACAAATCCTAACATACTGCATTGGACATAATAGGAACTTTGTGTTTGTAATGACATTGTGATGCCCAATGCCTTTCCAAATGTCAGATGGGAAGAAGAATGTCTTTGACAGTTTCCCAATATTTGGAGAGACTATGTTCCATTTCATTTCTGTGGCAACAGCAATACAGAAAAGTTCTCTAAAAGGAACAACTCAGGAACAGGTGAAAAAGAAGCCTCTTTTGAAAGAATCTTATAAAATCATCAAGAAACTTGAGGTAAAATGCAAATTACACTTTTACAAGGGTTGAATGAAGGAACGACCAAAGGAAGGGCATTATTTTTTCCTCCAAAAGCTTTTCTACTAAATTCTTATCATCGAGCCAGTGCAGATGACCCCTCCTGCGGTGGTCCTGCCTCACCCCAGCTGCAGTGCTCACTCCCAGAATTCCACCAGCTGCAACATCAGAGAGTCTGAGAGTGGCCAGGTCAGGAATACAGACTCCCCTGGCTTGGATGCGCAAGGAAGATGGGGGGTAGAGAGACAAACAGACAGACAGACAGACAGACAGAAAGACAAAAGCTTCCTGAATATCCTAGCATTTAAAAACCAAAAGTGGAAAATTTACAAATTCTGATTCTTTTTGTAAATGTACCTGGGGCCAACTCTGAACGCCGGTGCTAGAGGTAGAGGGTCTCTGAACCTACTGGGAAGATGTGTACTAGAATGTTCCTTCTGGGCCCCATGCAAAGTGTAGCGCTCTCTCAACACACCTGGATGTACAGGATGCTTTACTGCCCTGTGCACAGGGCAGTGGTTATTTGCCGAGCATCTAAAATTCTGTCCTTCCTCAGAGCATCTGAGCTGTCAGAGCTCTCTGGACAGTTTAATGACCCATGATCAGTGAACTTCAGTGGGACTCTTCCTCTCCACTCTGAACGTCTGATTGTGACTTCCCTGATGCTAATGAAAGTCAAGATACTGACAATATCGTTTTGGAAAACCAAGAAATAGAATTCCCAGTGGACTTTGGTACTAGAGCCCTGTGGCTTTGAATGCAGGAAGAAAAGGTCAAAACCACTGTTACCCAAAAGTATCCCAAAGAACTTGGGACAGGGCCTGGGCTACCCCTGAGAGAGAGATCTTTCTCTCCTTCCCATTGGTGGCCTAAGCTTGGGAGACTGAGACCGGAGGATCCGGGTTCTTGGCCAGCCTCAGCTACTTAGCGAGGCCCTCCGTAACTTAATGAGACCCTGTTTCAAAAATAAAAGAATAAAAAATAGGACTGGGGGTGTACCTTGGAGGTAGAATGGGTTCAATCCCCAGTACTGCAAAGAAAAAAAAGATCTTTAATTTCTTTTCCTCAATGAAGAGAACACCATGGAATCATTTTTAATATTCTGAATAGTACAACACATGTAGTATCCTTGGAATGTAAAGAAATTAAATGTAATTTCCCCTTTACCTTACTTCCAGCTCGAATTCATAGAGAGACCATCTCATCTTCAAGTTGTAACATGTGGCCTCACCATAGCATATGAATTGGCCTTCACAATTTGAAATTCAAATCTCTTGTCTTTGATAAATTGCCTGAACATTACCTCATTTTTAAGTGCTGTGCTCCCGAAATATTTTTCTCTGGATGTGTTGAAATATTTGTTCTCTGAGTCCTGTATTGAGCTCCAAAGCATAGCCATGCTTCTCTGCTGGTTTCAGGAAAAGGTGGTGAGTACAGGGAGCTGTGGTTTCTGAGAATGTAGGATCTATGCCAAGAAAAAGATCAGCCCTGTTGTCATTTGAAAACCCAGATACCAGGTCCAGAGAGGATCTCATTGTCAACTGTGAGGTGACAATTAACTTGATTTCCAATGAGAAAAGCTCGCAGCCCAGACTTCTTCCTAGTTGATAAAAACCAACAAGGTGATTCTAAGACGTA
Source organism: Graphiurus murinus (assembly GCA_004027655.1). Lineage (NCBI taxonomy): Eukaryota > Metazoa > Chordata > Mammalia > Rodentia > Gliridae > Graphiurus > Graphiurus murinus. The sequence goes on from PVLC010040302.1 coordinate 10,544, forward strand.
TAATCAGTTAATAAGTCATAATGCAGTAAGAGTATGCTGAGTCAGTGGACCCTGTGACCCAGACTTGATGGAAACGGGAGTGAGGAGGGCAGAAGGGGTAGTGGGGAGACTGAAGTCGGAATGGTGAAGGAATGGCGCCAGCTTTGTCAACATGATTCCCATTTTGCCTCAGAGTCAGCAAGGTGTGCGCTGGCCACAGCCCTTCAAGAACAAAAGTCTCCAGGGGAAGAAGGTAGAGACATTCCACTGTGTTCACTTGTGATGATTATTCAAGACAACCAGTAATATGCAATGTGACCAGAAAAGAGTTCTCATTTGTGAACTCAATTGGATTTGGTACTGGAGTAGGGCAGACACATGGATCATCATATTAGAACTGGGAATCCAAAAACAGGACCCCAATTTATGGTCAATTAATTTTCAATAAATGTGATTTTTAAAACTAAGAAAAAGTCTTTTCAACAAAGAATGCTGCTGGGACAAGTAGATATTCCTATGAAAAAGAGTAATGTTGGACCCCCACCAAACACCACTTATAAAAATTGCCTCAAAATATAATAGCTAAGTGTAAGGCATAATACTATGAAGGGACATCAGACCCTCTCAGCTGGGGACATAGCAGACTTGTGAAGTCTGTACGGCACATGCCCAGCCCGTTTCCTTCTTCATTAACACAGACCATTGTGATCTCCACTTAACATGCATGCATAAGTCAACTCAATGGTTCAGTATTTCACCAAGTGAAACACAGGAATTGTATCAGAAACCTGAGACCCACAAAAAATTCATTATACAAATATTCCTGGTCTCCAAGTCCACCGGCTCCCATCTAAACGTCACGGGAATGAGATAGAGGCCACCAAGTTTTCTCCTTGTCCAAATGCTTCTCTTAGAAAACTGCCCTTGGGACTTCAACAGGAAGCCACTCTGGGAATGACTTATACAGGCCTTTTCTGGTCTTTTTCTTCCTGAAGTGGGCTTCAAACAGGAGGACACTCCGTTTTCCTTTTCATTTCCAGTTCCTCTTTTTTGCAGAACAGTTTTTCCAGAATCTTATCTTGGAATATTCTGGCATCATGTTCTTGAGAAAGCTGCCTCTGGGTGTCATTTCTTTCTTCCACAACCTAGAGCTACATTTCATTCCAGTTTTGTTCTTATACCATTTGGGGGGCAAAGGAGTGTCTAGAAGCTCAATTAAGAACAGACCTTTAAACTGTTAAAAGGAAGTAGCCTATTAAAGTACAAGGAACAACTCTGTTCTCAGTGTTAAGTAAAGGTCTGTTCTGGCCTTTCTCCTTGAGATTTTTATCTGCCCTGGGAAGATTGCAAAAAACCAACACTTGGTATCTCTTTTTCCCTAAATGACTTCTTTTTAAAAAATTGTGGTAAGAGTAAATGGAATTTCCCTTTAAACCGTGTCTTAACACTGAAAATGTATCAGAGCATATCTGTTGTGCACAATTTATTACAGGTTTGAAATTGTTCTAAAGAAGTGGACCTATTTCTAGGGGATTCCTAACAAGTCATTCGAGCAAAGCAGGAGAGAGAGCTGGTGACTATGATGTTTAGCTTCACATGGAAGCACTGCTGCCTTTGGGAAAGGCAGTACTTCTAAGAGTCTTGGGGATAAATTTGTCATTGGCTAAAACCAACTTACACTTTGTGATGCTCCCAAGAGCAAGTGCTTTTTTTCACCCAAAGTATTCTTTTTTGTACCTTCTGCTGCATAAACTGATGATGAGGGAAAGATCATTTTAACTTTTGTTCCTTTTTGGCCTAATTCCAACTGCACATTTATATCTAAGGAGTTTTGGCTCACCACACCAGGATACCTAATTCCAGTCTTGCCTGACATGTACTCAGTGCCGCTCTTAGATCTTAAACATTCATCACACAAGCCAAAACGAGTTCTGCCAAACAGGAACCAGAGGCGTCCCACTGTTTTTGTGTTCAATCCTGCATTAGGAAGCAAGCGAGATCTAAGCTACTCAGGAAGCTGAAGCAAGAGGACCACAACTCTCAGAGGCCATTTTGGGATAGATAATAAGGCTTCATCTCAAGTTAGTTTATTAATTAGCCAATCTTTAGGTCACACAGAGTGATGAAATTGCAAAATACAAGTAAACCATCACTAAAGTGATGATAATTCCACCAAAGTATGAGTGACAATTTAGTTGTTGGTGTGATATATAGATACCAAGAAAATTTTACTATAGTTTATATCTATTTTCATCATACATGTGATACAAAATTACTCTTTCATTGAAGTTTTCACATCATACATTTAAACCATTTAAAGTGTTATATAAACAACAAGTAAAATGTTATCTTTCAGCCGGGCGTGGTGGCGCACGCTTGTAATCCCAGCATTCGGGAGGCTGAGACTGGAGGATCCGGGTTCGCGGCCAGCCTCAGCTACCTAGTGAGGCACTCCGCAACTTAGTGAGACTCGGTTTCAAAATAAAGAATAAAAAAATAGGGCTTGGGGGTATAGCTCGGAGGAGAACGTCCCTGAGTTCAATTCCCAGTACCGCAAAAAAAAAAAAAAAAAAGTTATCTTTCAGATCTTTTATTTTTTTCTTGAGAGTCTTTGTGATGCTTCCAATGCACATCTTGACTTTATGTATTAGCAGATTCTGGGGCAGAAGCTCTGAAGGATCCAGATTCAAATTCAGCGGCAGCTGAAAAGAAAAAACCCATAATTCTATTTTTATCTCAAAGAATTCAGCATTATGTAAGCATGAGTTATTAAAAGAAAGTGGATCACTTTATCCGTGTTAATAAATATAAGACATATGTGTGTATGTCTCCAATGCAAAACTACAGTTAGACATCATTTGCCTATGGTTGTACGCTGAGTTAATTATCGCTGTGGCTATGTATCAGAGCTCCTGGTTTCCCCATTCTTCATTTACTTATTCATTGGACAGCCATGTGCTAAGGTACTAGGACGAGCACTGAAAGAGCAAGATGAAGATGATGCTGTTCCCTCCTCAACAATCCTACACTAGAACCTGAAAAACAAACCAACAGGCAGAGCCACAGACGCGAGACAGTATCCACCAGTGCACGCTGGAGCACACGGAAGGGACTTGGCTCGCACTTCTGTGTTCACACTGTGGGGTTGGTGGAGACGGTAAGTGTCCCCTGAAGGAGAAGGAGGAAGTGGACCAGAAAGGGGGAAGGACATGCAGACGGCAGCGGGAGGGGAGGAAGAACACTGGAACAGCCGCCGGGCAGGCAGAGCAGGCTAAGTGATGGAGAAGAGGCTGAAGGACCTGACAAGGACCGCATTTGTTGTCATTTTTTTATTACATGCTAAAGAATTTGGGGCTTCCTAAGAGCAAAGCCCCCCTGCTTCAACAGTGAGAAACAGTTTGGATCCTGGGATGCTGCTCCTTCCTGCTCCGAAGATTACTCCCTTCTGTTCGGACTCTGGGAAACTAGCACCCTTGCATTTCAGGCTGTGCTAAAAATGCTCACACTTGCAGATCTTCTGTGTGGCTTGCAGATCCCTCCCCTGTAAACAACACTGTCCCTGTCTATCACTTTGATATCAGCCCGCCTTCTTGCAGATGTTGGAATAAAACCTTGCTCCCGCACTCTTGTCCAGCCTTGCTCCGCT
>PVLC010040303.1:0-13911 GCA_004027655.1 Graphiurus murinus
GAGAGGGAGAGGGAGAGGGAGAGGGGAGAGAGGAAATAAGTGAGAGGAGAGAGGAGAGAGAAATTAAAATAACCTGGGGAGTACGTCGGGCAATCCATTTACCACAGAGCTGACTTGGCTGTATAGGGGTCTCAGGTCTGAGTTAGTAGTGAGTCTGGTCTGGGTCTTAAGGTCTGAACTTAACCAATGTTTAACCTGAACTAAAGGTGAAGAATTGCCCAATGGCTATCAGTACAGCTTCCCAGGTCAGTGTTCAGCCTCATTATCAGTGGTCAGAATGGCAAGATAACAAGGCTCTTGAGGGAGCTGCAAGTTTTCAGTCTCAGGTACTGACAGTCATAGTCCTCAAGTTTCTAGGGTCTCTACATGGTTGTCAAGGTGTTCCTGGTCAGCAGGCTAGAACCTGTGCATTGCATATTAGGTCTTAGGCATTGTACTTTGTGCCTGGTACCTCTGTGTTGCCCTTGATACCCTGAGTGTGTTGTGCCACACTTGTGTGTGAGAGTTAATTTGCACACTGCACGTTGTGTGTGAGCCACACCCAGGTGAGTTTTGGGATTTAATTCACTCTTTGGCCTTAATAGAGCCTCTTTTTAAAAATATATGATCCATATAATAATGAAGTGCAATTATCTGCTAATCCAATATGATCTGTAATTTTATGAGATATAGTTCTGTGTAAACATGACAGAGAGACCCAAAGAGAATGCCATGTGTAGCCTGAGGACTGCAGTGATGTGACACAAGCCAAAAAAGGCAGAAAACTACCCAAAATGGGAAATGCATGCAATGATTCCCCCATGCATTCCACAGAGCCCATGACACCTTGATTTGGGGTATTAACCTCCAGAACTGTAAACAGTAATTTTGCATTTTTTTTAATTCTCTCAGTTTGTGGTACTTTTTAATAGAAGTCCTAGGAAACTGGTATCATTTATAAGGTACATACCAATATACAGAATATGTTCACAATTGATCATTATAGGCATAAAAATAGTGCAACTCCACAAAGAAGAACTGAGTCGTGTAAAATTACACAGTAAGTGGAAAGCCAGAAATTAAAGTCATGTTTGATTATTTTAAAACCAGTGCTCTCTGAGCTAATTAGCTGAATTACAAAATAAACATTTTCAGGCTTCTCCAAAAAATTAGCCACAATTTACATAGACAATTTGCTTCTGAATTTCAAACTATGGTCTTACAGTTAGTCCTTTTTAAGAATCAATTTAGCAATCTGGATTACCCAAATCCTGGTCTTTGATTCTAGGAATTACAGAACAAAATAATATAGATGACAACAAAATAAAAGAAAATAAAACAAAAATACCTAATAAGTAAACAGAACAATGATCATCATTCTTTCCTATTTATTTTCAAATGCAAAAAGAAAAAATGAATACTATTAAAGTTGTGCTTAATACCACCTGTTCTAACTTTTGGTGGTGGACAAAATAATGAAAAACATAAATGAAGATCTCAGTGAACTTTTGTTGAATGAGTGAATGCCCTATTTTTATCACTCCTGTGCCTCTAAGTATTATGGTTTGGGAAAAGGCAAAAATAAACTCTCTAAATGCTTTGGAAATAGAGCTAATCCAATTCAAAAGAAAATGTGCTAGTACAAGAATGAATATGTATATATATATATATGTATGTATATATGTGTATTATATATACATATATATTTTGAAAAGGCACATTTTAAAATCTAATACAGTACCTCTTCTGCTCTATATCAATGGGATCTAGTTATATGGAAGAAAGGAACATAAAACGAGTAGTACAAGAGGAAATAGAAACACTTTTATGTTGGAATTTATGTTCTGTGTTTTGTTTCTATAGCTTTTGTCATGTCTCTTAATAAACTAAGTCAGTCTGTATCCACATTTTACCAGCATGTCATTTAGCATAAATAGCAATACCAATATGTCAGGGACTATGCCTACTTTCAAAAGCTACCATTATGAGTACACAAAAAGCACAGAAGGGCAGAACCAATTCCTGGCTTATAGAGGTGTGAATTCCAGCTTAATCACTGTGGCTAGTGCTCACCAATTAAGAACCACTTATATATACAATTCTGGTTCACATTAAATACTTCGGGTTGAAGCATCCTTGACTACTTCTTTGAGAGTAGCATTTTATTTCAAGCTGATCTAATATTTCTAAGTAAGCATACACAGAAAAAAAAAGAGCAAATCAAAATGAAACTTGAAGAAAAGTTTCTCAGTTGCACTTTTTCTCTTCCTCAGTAAGTTTTTTTTACTCTATGACCTCAACAGTACAAAAAATAACGGAGCAGAACATTGATTGTGAGATATTGTCATGATGTTTCCTATGTGCAGTGGCTAGGCAGGAAATTTTCATTTCATACATCATTTGAGCCTAGCTGCAGTGATTTCACAAAAGTCAGTGGGCTTCAAAAAGTTAATGATAAAGAAAAGCATTTGTTTTTGTTATTTTGAAAAAATACATGAGTGTTTAAAACTAGAACCTAGGCAGGTTGGTTAGCCAAAAGGAAGTGTAAAATTTATTTCATTTTATTTGGAAGTACTTTTTTGAAATGTATATTACATTGAGAAGCAAAAAGTACCACTAAGATAAGTAACATGATATAAAAACACAATAGAAATTATATCATAAACATATAATGTAACATATTATTATTGTCAAGAATATAGAATGATATACTAACACACACTACTTGTAAGTAACATATGTATAACACATGTTTTATACAGAGGATCTCAGACCTAAGATAGTTTGACTTACACTTTTTTTTTCCTTTGTGAGGGTGAAAAAGTGATACACACTCAGTAGAAATCATTTCTATTTTTTAGTTTTGATCTTAAGTAAGTCACATCTCCCGTAGCAGACTGATTATGAAGGTAACACAGTTCTCACTGTTCAGCTAGGATGAAGGGTGAGTAGGTTTTTAAATGCTACTAATAATGTTCTCATTTGGGGGTTGGTTTGTCAAATGGAACCCTATCTTAGGTGTGTGGGCCTCTGGAGAGTTTACTTAGAGTCACCATGTATAATTATCATTTATTTTTTCAAGTAATTACTTGAAATTTGCTGTCAAGCTAATTTACTTGTCTACTCAACTTAAAGATATTTACAAATATCTTCTTCCAACAATGGAAACTATTTGAGAAATAAAAACACAAATAGAGGTATAGTTCATTAAATTATTTTAAATAACTGGTAATTTCATTGTAGATGATTTCTACATCACACTTTAAATTTTATTCCTGTCATTGTCTGTAATTTCAAGGACATAGGAATATGAGGAATATGAAGTAAGAATCTGGTTTTGATATAAGAACTTTGACCTTGATACTAAAACTGGCAATGCAATGTTGTAAAAATGAATGGTTGCAAAGTCTTGATTAAACATTCCTTTTCCTCTAGAATTTTGATAAGGCTTCCTGACTAATATCCCTGCCTTTCTCCCCTTTTTAACTGGATTTCTTCCTGCTCCAAGTTATTCAGAGGCATTATTCTTTAAAGAAAAAAAAAAAAAAAAAAAGCTCTAACAACTCATGCCTTCTATTAGCACCATGTTCCTTATAAAATGAGTAATGAACTAAAACTTCACTTGGTCTATGCTTTCATGGACAAACTGCTCAGCAAATCTCCCTCTAGCCCTTTAAAGTACACTTAAGCAATCTTTTAGGCTCTCATTAAAGTCTTCAATGCTCTATCTTTCCTCCACCTCTGTATAATTCTTTCTCTCCTTTTCAGAATTATCTTCTACCTTTTTTTTCCTCTGGTAAGCTCCCATTAATTATTTAAGATCCAGTTTGAATTCAAGGTCCTCTATGAAATAGTCTCAAATTTCCCAGTGGACAGGCATTCTGTTTTCTGCTTAATAATACAATTTTGCATCTGCTTCTAAATAATTCCTAACAATACCATTATATATTTTACTTCATGTAGATTTTCCATCTATGTTAGTAGCACAGCCCTATTATGCTTCATATCTACATACAGACAGTAAATAAGTTGGAACCAATGGAAATGAGATTGTCCTTTATCTCACTAAATTATTTCTGTATACATTGAATGAACTCCCAAATATCCATCTATATTTTATCTTTCTCATGACACTTTTTATACTTCATTGGCATCTTAATCACCAAAACAATTCCATTAATGGCAGCATATTGTTTGCACATACATTTCATGGTTTCTCTTTTTTTTTTCCATCTTGATTCAATTATATGTAACAACATGCATTTTATATGACAGCATTGATTTTCTTCAAATATGCAACTATATTTATAACAGATGCATGTTACTAAATTGATTTTTTCATTTAGAAGACTGAATAATTTTGCATTGATATTCTCCCTTTTCTGTCTGCAAGATTGCTTCAATTTTACTATTACTAGATAATCTCCCTAAAGAGGGGAAAAGGCATAAAAACAAACATAAACTATTAGGAAATTTTAATATCTCTATAAATCTGATTTTCTTCTCCAGGCATATAAAAATCCATTAATTATCCATTGGTATTTAATCTATGAAGTAATTATACTTGAAGATACAAATGAAGATTGATGGGAACTATGTGTTAGGATCCATAAGGGTAGCTTATAGAGTTTAATGAAAATTAGTGCATGTACCTTTATCCTTAGAGTTGAGAGGAGGCAATAGATGTTGATAAAATTTGCACACACTCACAAAAATGCAAGTTTCAGAGTTTAACATCCTATGATGTAAATTGGCAGGGTTTTGGGAATATTGTGGTGGCATGAGCCCACCTAATTAGACTTGAGAACTAAAGGAAGGCTGCAACAAAGATATGAGTTTCAAACTGGTAATACAAGGCAATGCATTTGCACCCAGAATATTCTAGATTTCAGAAAGGCTAAGCAAACAAAACAAATAAAAAGAAAAACAAAAATTAAAAAAGACCCTAAAATCAAAAACAAACAAATCTTTAGCAAATTTGAAATACTATATCAAAACAAAGTGGCTATTATTATTATTTTTTTGGTGTCCATTAACATATAAATAGATAAAGAAAATATAGTATGTAAACATAATGTAGTTTTATTCAGTTATAAAGAAGAACTAAAACATGTCATTTATGGGAAAATTAATGTAATTGGAAAATATTATAGTAAGTGAAATAAGCTAGATCCATAAAGTCAAGGATCATGTTTTCTCTCATACATGGAAGCTACAAAGAAAAAAGGAAAAAAAGGATATCCTGAAAATAAAAGGGAGACTAGTACAGTAGAGAAAAAATATCAAAGGGGAGAGGAGATATGGGAAAGGAAAGATAGTTAAGTGCATATATAAATATGTCACAATGAATATCACTATTACATATAATCATTATGCTCCAATAAAAATAAAGTAAAAGAAACACAACAGTAACAACAAATAAAAGTGGCCAGAGCAGAGTATTGTTCAAATCAAATGTAGGATATGTGATTCTGAGATGAGGGAAGATGATGTTGGAAACTCAGGTCAATGTAAATAGTTTGTGTTTATTAGACCCACATGGAACCACAGCCCATTGCAGGGCTGTTAGGTGAAGAGTTCCACAATTCTTCTCATGATTTTAAAAGATTAGATTATATATTACGAAGGTGAAATGAGGGGTGATATTGTCTTGTTTAGGATAGAGGGAGAGCATCAGATTAAAAACAATTTTGTGAGTAAAACGCTTAATGATTATAGATAGATTAAATCATGTTGGAGCATAGAAAAGAGAAATTATGATTATTTCCATGTTTCTTCTTTGTAAATTTGTAAGATACTACGTGTATCTTACACGTACCAAGATGTTTATGGTATATAAAGATTATATATGAGGTGAAAATGTGCTTTCTCATAGCATATCTGTCTGTATAAGCCATTAATAATTGATAATTCTTGCTAGAGACTAGAGTATGTAGAAAGATAACAAAGGTTTCTAACACCAAGCCTATGGCATTTACATCTTCATCAGAAAAGGAAAGACAGTATAGGTAACCAAAACAGAAGGATCAGATATTAAATAAGACAATCACAAAATCTATATCATTCTTATTTTTGAAACTTATTTTTCATAATTCAAATAATATGCTTATATTTAATTTTTTGCTATATCAATATTTACGATTACCTACCAACAAGTAGGTAATTGTAAATTGAAAGACAAGATTTGGTCACTTATCATCCATTCACATATTGATAACTCTTTCTTCTCAACATAGTAATATTACTGTTTTAAAATTTCTGTATTACCTTTCTACACTTGGAGAGTTTCTGTTCTTGCTTTTGTTTTCCAACTGTTTTATTAATTATAGGCAGTGTCTTTTTAGTCTTGAATATATTAGCATGTGTAGCATGAAGATTTGAAGACCATTATATCTCCTTTCATATTTTCTTCCTTTTTTAATTGAATGTCTATGTCACTCTCAAAATTCATATGTTTAAGTACTTTTTGCCAATGTGATGATATTTGAAGTTCAGAACTTTGAGAAGTAATAGTTAAGGTTAGATTAGAACATGAGTTGGGACCTTTGTGATTTATCGATTTAATGTCCTTCAAAAAGAAAAAAGAAACAAGAATATTCTCTCCATCATGGGAGGATATAGCAAGAAAGCATTTATCTGCAAACCAAGTAGACTGCTCTCACCAGACAATGAGTCTGTTTGCACTCTGATGATGTTTTTCTCAGCCCCATACTGTGAGAAATAACTGTTTGTTCAAGCAGTTCATTATATGGTATTTTTCTATAGCAGCTTTAACTAAGACCCCTCCTTAATATCCCTTACAAATTTCTGTCATTTATAACTTTATACTGCCAAGTTTTAAAATTGTTCCATTCTGTTCAACATTTCTTTTTTTTCCAGTAATTTTACTTTATATATGTAATACTTTCAGATTTTTCTGAATATAATAGCTAGATGAAAAAGCTTGGAAGAAAAATTTTTCAGAATCAAATCACAATGTGTCTTCTCTTGTCCCACACACTTCTTTCCTTTTTTTCTATTTTTGTATCCTTTCACTTATACTATTTTTCTGCAAATTTTTATCTCCACTTGTTCAAAATCTTATATAGTTTAACATTACTTTTTGACACGTTCATTTCAACCTTCAAGTATACATCACTTTACAGACCAAGCACTCGTGGATAATTAACTGATTGTATATACCAGGGGGGAAAAATCAGATTGGCCTACTTGAGAAAATGTTTCTGTCCAACTTGCTTTAGAAAGTTGGCATCACATTGCACTTCAGGATGTTTGGGATAATTTCTGTAGAAATCATCAGTTGATAGATTGTAGAAAATCATTGAAGAAGGGTACTGACCAAATAGAAACCCCAAGAGCTTTTCTGGAAAAAATTGCTCCTAGAAGAGCATGCAGAATAGAACATCAACATATATTATATTACAAGTTGTTTTAGAAGCTATGGTCAAACAAGGTTTTTACTTTTTATTGTTTTGTGTGTGGCAAAATTATTATTTTTTGCCCCTCTCATGCATGCCCTAATCCAAAGTTTTTCCTAAAGTGCCAGACAGGTTTTGCAGACCATATAATGTCTATTGCAACTACTTTATTTTTATAAGAATAAAACAGTCACAGAAAACAGGTAAATGAAAAGGCATGGCTTTGTTTCAATAAAACTTCATTTGCTAAGATAAGCAGTTGGCTTGCTTGCCTTAGTTACTGATCTGTAGAAATGGGAAATAGATAGATATTCTGAGGTATTTGTCAATACTGTGTTAATCTCCGTGCACATATTAAAGGAGAGGGATATTCAATGTATACAAACAAACACATTTTAGCAGAATATAATTAAAAATTTGTTAACTTATGTGTTGTAAATTAATTTTCTTTGAAATAGGTAGTCATAAACATGAATAACTGAATTTTTGTATCATTTTTCAGACTGTTTTAAATTGTAATAGAAATATGCTCTTTCTTGTTCACCATATAGAGATAAATTCTAAGTTTTTTAAAATCTATTATTCAATGAGCTAATTATGTATTGAATCATATCTAAGATTGTGATTAGTGTTTAGGTAGGAAGTGTTCTTCAACAGAGAAAAGAGAAGGACTAATGGAGCTTAGTTAGGGATACTGATGTAGGAAAGACGGAGACATGCTAGAAATGTCTTTTTCAAGTAATTACATATTACTTGCCAATAATTGTAGAAATTAAACCATGAGCTTGTGTATGGAAAAGATGTTATTATCACCTTTTCTACCCTAACTCCTACACACAAAATTGGTTGATGAGAGACTTAAAAGATGAGAGCCAGGAATCATAATATTATTCTGGAAGAAATCTCAGTCAGCATAATCTATTAATAAATATGGCTTGTGGAAAATCTCCTAATGTCATACTGAGAGTGTATTGAGGAGCTTTGGAATTAGAGGAACTGAGTTAAAATATTTCTTATAGAAAATTCAAAATGAATAATTTTTCTTCTAGTCACATAAAGATCTGTGGAATGATGTAGAAATGTATGGTGTGGATAAATGAAGAGAAACTGAATATTTCCTGCACCCAATAGAATGATTTATATCCAGAAAATGGCTTATTTTCTTTACAAAAGACTGAAATTTATTATGGTCAATAAAGATAACATTTATTGTTTAGTATTGCGGGATAAACAAAATTTAAAATTTTTTTAGATTAGATCTGATAGTTTATAATTGCGAGAAGCGAGTATTCATTATCATAAGGCACTGACAAGCCCATGTGATGAAACTATATGATGTTAGATACAACAGGGTAAGTTTTACCCAAAAGAATAGTTGTTTATTTGTTATAATCATGGGTTGTTTTTAATAGAGAGTTTGCCAATCATAAAATTATCAATAATAATCCTGATTTAACACAGTGCAATAAAAATATGTGATAATCCAGATAAAATATTAAGGTAGTAATGGAATTTGTTTGATAATTTTATCAAGATGGAGACAACACTAAGATCGTAAGTGGTTAGTTGCTACAATTCCTGGAGAAATAAACCTGTTCTTAGACACTGGCCACCCATCCAACCCATTTGGCTCTAAATCACTCTCTACTGAGAATTTTCATTCAGTGTCTACATGTCCTGTAAATACCATTTCTTCCTTTTTAGATTTTAAAGACTTGACTATTCTTGAAAATAAATGTCTTCCTTCCATAACATTTGTTGCTTAATGTTTACCTTAAGAAAAAACAATGAAATGATGTCATTAATATCAAATGGGAGTTAAATAATGATTTCTAAAGTTTATTGATTAGGTAATACATTCAGATATGTTAATTTGCAGTTAAAAACTTATTTAGTTGAAAGAGAATTTGTGTGTGTGTGTGTGTGTGTGTGTGGTAATGGGGATTGAACCCAGGGGCATTCTATCTCCAAGCTAAACCCCCAGCCCTATTTTATCATTTTGTTTTGAAGCAGGGTATCACTAAGTTGCAGAGGGCCTCACTAAGTTGCTAAGGCTTGTTGCAAGCCAGTTATCCTCCTGTCTCAGTCTCCCAAGCACTGGGATTACAAGCATGTGCCACCATGTCTGGCGGAATAAAGTTTTTATAATATATGCTCACACTGATTACATTTTGCAATTCATTTTATCTGGTTTCTTACAAATAATATTTTTCCTAGGAGATAAACATTGAGAATGTTTATTTCATATTCCCCAAAAAATTATAGTACATGAGAATATACTAAAAGTTTAAAAAAGATTTCGCTGTTTTCAGTTTCTAGTCTTACAGTTTTCCCATTTAAAATCACAGTAGCTTGAATTCTACCAAAAACCAGTGTGCAAACAAATATACACACTATGCTTTTATATGGAGTGCATTAATTATTGCATCCATATACACATGTTATTAAATGTGTCATCCTTCACACCCATCTTAAGAAGTTGGTTCTATTTCTATGACTTTGGCAGGCTTATAATGAGAATTAATAAATAACAAACAAGGGCACTTTCAGAAGAGCATGAATTCATTGAGGAAATGGCTGGTCTTTCAAAGGGCAAACTTATGTTAATGTTTAATAACCTAGTTAAAATAAAGAGAAGCACTTACGTATCTAATTCAGAGGATCAAAATTTTTATGCTGAAAGACACAGTTCAATATTGTTGATGATGATGAAAATAAAAAGACTATTTTAAGTACTCAATATGCAGGGCATGCGTGATGACTCATTAGACAGAGAAAATTATTGCTGTCCATTAAAGAATTAGCTTTCACACAAATGGAAAAGTTGATTAGTGTACCTCAAAATGACTGGGTTCCAAAATTATAAAATTAATGAATGTATGAAATATTTAATTTCACACATAAATATCTGTGAAGAGAAATTAATTATTTTATATAATAAAAGTCATTTATTTTACATGTTAGATCAAATATTAAATCTGAAATCATAATTTATTTTTGATAGTATTCATTCATACCAATTTTGTAGCAGAGATTATAACAATAGATATTCAAAAAGTAATAAAATATCTAAATACATAAGGACATTTTACTATTATTAATAATTTTGTATATATTAAGTGGATGCTAAGACATTCTTGAAATTGACATCATCATAAACTTGGATTAGATATCCCAAATTTATATTGAAGAATCATATAAGGAGAGAAAAGATGAGCCATGTTGAGTAGACTTAACTACAAAGAACCTAAAATGCTAGCCAAAGTCATGGTACATGCCTGTAATCCCACTACTTAAGAGTCTGAGATAAAAGGATTGCAGGTTCAAGACTACTCTTAGCAACTTAGTGAGACCCTGTTTGTTCGAAAACAAAAAAACAAAAATTAAAAAAGGGACTGGGGATTGAGGGTATATATTTTAAAAGTAAAATGCCACTGGGTTAAATCCCCAGTGCAAAAAAAAAAACAGAAAAAAAGAAGCCATCCCCCTTATAGAAAATTTTGTAAGATAAATTCAATGAATTATATGTATTTCATCTGATATATTATAATATATAACATAAAAAAGCTTATCAGAACACAAAGCTTTTAGTATTCTAATTGCAATGAAGATATCTGGGCTTAAATAATGTGTCAGCATGGAATTATTTTTTTCATTTAATAGTAAATTCCAAGGTCAGGTTTTCTGTGACAGCATTTAAACTAGTATTAATTCCATAATTGAAAATGCAGTCTTAAATGTTTGAAATGTTATTAGTTGTTGAAGCAGTAATTTGTGTTTTGACAAGTTAACATTCTTCAGTTTGTTTTGAAAAATAGGAACAAAAATTCCTTTTCTGTAGAGATAATATGAAGTATCTTGAGGAAATAGCTATTGAGTTGCTTAAATACAGAATATATATTATTTATTTATAAATTTTGTGTGTATATATACATATATATGTGTATATATACATATATACACATATATATGTATATATATACATATATACACATATATATGTATATATATATATATAAATGATGAGGTAGAGTAGAAGGAATAAAATTTAGGCAGAAAGGAGACATTGGGAAGGAAAGGAAAAATATAGTTTTAAAATCTGGAGAGCTCATAAGCTAACTCCACCCTATAGGGTGTGCCCAAATCTTAGGCAGAAGTCTTATTCAGGCCCACACCTTTAATCCCCTGAATCTCTGCCCCCCCCAGATTCCTGAGGGCAAAGGTCAGACCTTAGAGAACACCCATTTTTGAAACCTGAGAAAGAGGTCACCACCCATCGCTTATACTTGAGAAAGAGGAGGTCCGGACTTCTTCTGTGCCCACCCCTTCTTGGGATGACCACCTATACCTGAGAAAAGAGGAGGTCCAAACTGCTTCTGTGTCAACCCTCTCTTGAAAGTCTATATAAGGACTAAAAGGGCTGCAGAGACTCTCTCTTGCTTGAGAGGCCCAGAAGATGTCCACTCACCTTTTTTCCTGAGTCCCTTATTTTCCTAAATAAATTCCTGCCTTTTGTTCCTGACTGGCACGTGTTAAAATTCTTTTTATCACGGAGGCCAAGAACCCATGAGTGACTCCGTGTTGTCCCATGACAGAAAGAGATCATACATATATACACATGTACATATGTGCATGTGTGTATTTAATAATAATATTAACTAAAATATTATTTTAGAATTATTTCTTACCATCTCATGTTCCAAAGTTCTACATGGTTAACTGGTTCCCATGAGGTCATTTTGAAATAATTGAGTCTATCTTGAGTTCCATTCTCATTAGATCAGACTGTGTAAAGTCTTTTGCAAACTGATAATTGAATGAACTGTGCTCAGTCTGGTTCTATCCTCTTATCTCACCTTATGAAATTAACTGATTTACATATATACTAATTAAAAGCATTAGAGATTGGAACCCACAGAAGCACTATAAATTATCACATTTTATCCACTGTGTCCAATTTTAACAAGCCTGAATAGCTATTTTTACAAATTTAATCAAATGATAAATAAAATTCTCTCAATAAAATTCTGGCTGTAAAACTTTCACTATCATTGTACTTGCTTCTCAGTGAAGAGAGCAAAGCTTCATGCATCAGTGTTTTCACTAATACAAGGTGGAAAGGCAGAGAACCAGCTACTGATTAGGAAGTGAGAGACAGTCTCTATGCAAAGTATTACACATCTCATAGGCATTCAAAGTGAAGTTACAAACTTATTTACATATGCAAGGGAAAAAAGGTGCAATTGCATTTCAACAAAAAATGGTGGTAGATAATTGTGAAGGGACATAAATCAGAGAAGACATCAGGACAAAATAGTGTTAATTTTCCAGGGCAGATTTACTTTATATGCTTACATCACATAAACAGTAGAGTAAATTAGTTATTCCTTAGTTGGTGATTTTTCTTAATATTATCTTCAGCAGCTTAAAGATACCTTCAGCAACTTAGTGAGACCTTGTTTGAAAATAAAAAAGGGTTGGGATGTAGCTCAGAGGTAGAATGCCCCTGGGTTCAATCTCCAGTGCCAAAATAAATAAATAAATAAATAAATAAACTTATTGATTAAACTTTAGATAATGCATTGACAGGACACTTTCTGAGAAGTTTATTACTAATTTTGGAAAAAATAACATTTTCCCTCTATTAAATAAAGTATTGGAATAATGCTTGAAATGCTCAAAAGAATATAAATAAAACAAAGTTTGCTAGGAGGTAAGATGCTTAAACTCAAAATGAAAAATGAACTGAAACAGTGATGAAAATTCAGATTTATTTCCATTTAACAGGATTTCTTATCATAAGTAAATTTCAAGAAATAAAATTACATGGAAAGCCATACATGTGTATAAAACAAATATAGAAAATTATACCCAAATTCTAGGAACTGATGATACCAACTGGAGCTTATATCAAGTTTGAGAGCACAAAGAACATTCACACACCATTCTTATTTCTTGCCTTTGACATGTCTCTATTCACTTTAACCTATTATTTCTTACTGCTTGTGTGATTACTGTAAAACTGAAACTTCTATGCCACTCTATGTTAGAATATAAAGGGAAAGACAAAAGGAAAAGGGGGGAGTAAATAAAAAATGAAAATAGATGTATAAAGAACTTAACACTAAAAAAATGAGCAGTTTAACCAAATAGTATCTACTTTGGTAAATGTCTACTTGACAAAAAAAGAAATGAGAAAGGCCAATAAACATATTTTACAATGCTTAGCATTATTAGCACTCAGAGAAATAAAAACCCAAACTACACTGAAATTCCATTAACTATAGTTAGAATGGCAATCAAGAATAAAATAATTCCCAGCATTTGGGAGGCTGAGACCAGAGGATCCGGGTTCGCGGCCAGCCTCAGCTACCTAGTGAGGCACTCTGCAACTTAGTGAGACTCGGTTTCAAAATAAAGAATAAAAAATAGGGCTGGGGGTGTAGCTCAGAGGTAGAATGCCCCTGAGTTCAATCCCCAGTACCGCAAAAAAAAAAAAAAAAAAAAAAAAAAA
>PVLC010040304.1:0-13892 GCA_004027655.1 Graphiurus murinus
TTTAAAACCTGCCAGTTGCTTTCTTTGCCTAGTGGACCGAGTCCAAACCCTTCAAGAGGCACACGAGGCCTCTGGGGTCTGTTCCTTGGCCCATTTCATGCCATCCACACGCAGGACTCCAGCAAGATTGAACCCGGCAGTTTGTAGCTAGAAGTGATTACTCTCCTTTTGTCCTCATTGCACCTGGCACCACGGAGAGTATGCGCTGCACTTTTCTGCTAATCTCTCCTTCCCTCATACACGCCATGGCTTCTGAGTACTTAGTGCAGAGCCTGCTGGATGGTGGATCCTGAGTGCCTTCTTGTTGAATGACTCAGAAATCAATGAAGCCCTGTCTGTTTAATTTCTAGCTAAATCTTAAACTATTATTTTCTCTCCATCATCCCTGCCAGGACTTCAGTCTGTATTTCCTCAGCAGTTGCCTGCACTATTTCAGAAGCTTCTGAAATGGCCCATTCTCCTCTTTCTCAACTCCATCTGCCATTCAGCTGCCTGAGTTAAAATCCATTCATATCATTTCCTGCCTTAAAACTGCACTTTCTCCAAGCTCCTTGGTGTCAGGCCTCACAACTGATCCTTGGATTTCTTTGCAGCCCTCACATGGGCACTATACTTCAGTTACACCAAATATGTATAGTGTGCAAACACTTCTTGCTATGTTTTGACTTACTCTGTCTGTCTGGGCAGCTCCCCACTCCTCAACCTCTTACATTATCATCCCTTGTCTCTACCACTAATATCCAAATCAAGCGCCACCTTCCTTAGCACAGCCTTCTTCCACCTGACCCCTATTTGGCTATGGCAGATCACCTATTCTGGATCTAATGTATATCTTGATTATCTACCACTTTTTTCTACAATTTTTCACCCCTGCGCTTATCCCTTTTAATAGATTTAGTAAAGGCAAGGGTCTGGGACTTTTCTTAATGAATCCTGAACACATGGCATAATGTCTAGGAAACAAAGGACCTTAAATAGTTGGAAGAACAGAAAGGGTAAACATTCTTGACATTGGTCTATTGGTTATATACAATCTCTAAATAATATAAGAAAAATAACAATGGATTTTTTCTGATTTATTACAAGGCTGAAGATTAATGGAGGGTAGAAAAACAATCTTCTGTCTCTTTTACTTTTATTAAGAAATATATAATCAAGACACGACCCCTCTTGAGAAATGCTAGCTTATTTCAGAAAAATGAGTAATGAGTTCAACATGACTTGCAAAGCCTGGGAGCTTTCTGAGCAGTACTTCAGTGACAGCTTTGACATGCAGGGAAGCCAATTCACTGCAATATAGGGAGGTTGAGAAATATGATGGGAACAACAAATAAAGCGGAATTTGAAAGTGTGAAAAGCCATGAAAGAACATGACTGGCATGAGCTCCAAGGTTAAACTAAACAAATGGAAACATATGAAAAAGGAATTAAAGCTTTATTTCAGATGGCTAAATTGCTTCCTAATTTTCTAACAATAAACTTCAATATCTACTCTGCCATTCACTGCTGCAGTCCTAAAAAGAACAAGATAAATTTCTACTTCTTAGTGTACAGTAAGTTTAAGAAGATATGATTGAGTGAAAGAAAACTACAGATCAGTGTATGTATACTTATAAATATGCACATATATACACATATACACATGTGTATACTTATATATACATATACATGTATACATAGATACATGTGTATACTCATATACGTGTATGTGTATCTGTGATCCTCATTTTTGCCCCAAATAGGAAACATTACAAGTTTCCACATATTACAAGTATGTGCATATGTATATAAATATATATACATATAAACATACATGTGAAGAATATTTTTGGAAAAATGAGATTCACATGTGGATGACTGGAGAATGGAGTTTAGGGATTTGATGTTGGGAGAGAAATACACTTTTCATTATTCATCCTTTTGGAGCTTATGAACTTTTACAATAACAATCATGGGGAAAACAAAAATCTAAAGGAACACAAGTAAATAAAACCAGATATATTCTTTTCATTCTCAGAAAGTTATATGCTGCAGTTCATAGGCGTGTGCCACCACGACTGGTAGAATAGCAGTTTCACACTTGATCTTAGCCAAAAGGCAGATAAGAGATGGGATGGCATTTTTAAAAAAAATTTTATAATAATTGGTAATAATTGGTGCATTGTAATGATACATCTTTGTTAGGTACAAGCTGATAAAGGCATATATGCACACATTTCTCATTTAACCTCTTTCCCAATTCCCACCCCACTCCCTCGCCCTCCCTCCTTCTCAAGTTCAGTTTAGTGATCGGTATAGCATTTTAAAACAGAAATAATTTTCTCCTTTCAGCAGGTCAAATTCCTATTCAAGAAAGTAAATGTCTTCAACATATGAAAATTGATGTTACATAACCTTTAGATACCAGATTACAGTAGGTGAATGTCAACAGGATTCAGAATAATGCTACACGTGAGCTGTGTCCTGGGATTTTAATTCTTGACTGTTACCTGCAGTTAGCATAGTAATGATCCTAAATGTTTTTTGTGCCTTACCAGAGTATAAACTTGTATATTATTATATTTCAATTTCTATGCCTCTCCTTCTAAAATTATAAAGCTTATGACTTTTCAAAAGGAATAAAAAATTCAATTGTTTAAATATTAAAATAAATGCCTATGTGAACTTGGAGCTCAAAAGGTAGGTTGTGTGTATAATCAGATGAGACTGGGTTTGAATCCAAACCAGCCATCTGCAAGCTCTGTGACTCTGAGAAAGCAATATTACTTCTATAAACCCCATTGTCCCCTTCAATAACAGCAAATATATCTCACCGGATTGTTTTAAAAGGTTAGTGGGTAAATGTAAATAGTACATTAAGTAAAGTAAATGACACATAGTTGATGCTCAAATGTAATATAGTATCATGCTTAATGTATTTTAGCCAGAATAATATGATACAGCTTTCATGCAATAATTGGAAATTAGGACTAAGCAATATGGAGAACGCAGGTAATCAGGATCAATGTGCACATTTAGGATCACGCCTAAGCCAGCCTTGCCCTGTACTACTTTTATGCTGACAGCCCATTCTAAGAGACTGTGTCCACTGTCTCCTTACTATGTTAATTATCTCTTCTTCATATAATCGGAATTATACATTTTGAGATATAGAAAAAAATCATAATATTCTGTTAATTCCAAGATCCTGACAGCTTAAAGTATAAATCACATGCCCCAGATGGTACCCAAGGCTACCTAGGAGTCACAAGTGCCTATGTACCCAAAGGAGTCAATTCCAAGTGTGTGTAGGAGAAGGAAAAACATATTACCAATCATTTGCACAATTATCTCACAGACAGTTCACAGTTTAATAGAAGCAAACTTATTGTGATTTTTGGCCCTTCTTAGATCTACCAAGAGGAGCTTGTAATTAATTGGTAAATAACTACAAGATATTTTACATAAAAATCCCAGAACACGTCTTTTCAGCATGCTCAACCATATTACACAAGGATCCTGAAAGGGTATAGCTTTTCTTTTGCTTATATAGTAAATTATGATAATATAATAAATACTTCCTGACTGAATTATACCTAGTAAAGAGTCTTAGAAAAGATTAACTCTATCTTTTATATGTCTTTGAGGAGACTATAGAACTCTGATTCTCAGTCCCATATTAGGCTATTTCAGGGTTTTTCATATTTGATTCTATGGATTTGGGGTCAGGAAATGTATTGATTTTGAGTGGTGAAGAGCATTTTGCTTGTTGTAAGATGGCTAGCAGCTGCTGTGACATCAGTCAATTAGACGGCCCCCAGGTTGTAACAGGTACGTCTCCAGACATTACCAAATGTCTCCTGGGATGGAAGGCACATTTCCCCTAGGTGAGAACGTCTGGGCTATCTGTATAACTAGGTC
Organism: Graphiurus murinus; assembly: GCA_004027655.1. Classification (NCBI taxonomy): domain Eukaryota; kingdom Metazoa; phylum Chordata; class Mammalia; order Rodentia; family Gliridae; genus Graphiurus; species Graphiurus murinus. The sequence continues at coordinate 3,901 of PVLC010040304.1, forward strand.
TGTTCTTGCTACCCTAAGCATGTTCAGTTTCTAAAAAGAATTTATAAACATATATTTTGTTAATGTATATGTATGTATATATAGATAGATTCTATTGGAAAACAAAAAGTCCAACTATTTATACCAGCTGAGATTTTGTCACTGTGGCTTAAGATAGATACCAAGAAGAATGGGTTTTGAGTTATTCTGTGACATCACATCAGATTACATTATAATCATATGTTGTTAATGTTATTTTTATTATTTGATCTTGTCCTAGACTGTGAACTTTATGAAGGTAAGAACCATGCTTAACTTGTTCACTGTGGCATTCCTAGTTCCTAGTATAGAATTAACTTCATGATAAATGACAATATTTATTGAATTTAAGAATACACCAGAAATAACCATGTTCCTCCTACCCCTAGAGAATGCCTCTGAGCTAAAAGTTAAAAACTCAAAGTTGATTATTCAGCACATATTTCTTGAAGCCTGCTATGGAAGAATCTGGATTTACATCAGTAAATATGGCTATGTCCTTGTGGAGCTTATATTCTTGTATGTAAGTTAAAGGGAAGAGATAAACTGCTTAACAATAAGTTCAAACTGGGATAAATGGCTCTGAAGAAAATTAACTGAATGATGAGGTAAGAATAATCAGATAGAATATGGGTATGGTGGTGCACCTTGTAATCCTGGTACTTGGGAGGCTGAGATGGGGATGGTAGGTTTAAAACTAGCCTCAACAACGTAGTGAGACTGTCAGCATGCTAGCAAGACCTTGTTTCAAAATAAAATAGGCTGGGGATATAGCTCAGACATAGAATGTCCGTGGATTTAATCCCCAGTACCCCCCACCACACAAAAATAGTCAGATGGAACTTGCTTTAGATTGGTGGTCCTGGAGGGTCTCTGAAAAAGTTTTGGAGTAAGGGTCATAGTTTTAGGTAAGCCTTAAAGACAAGGAGGAGCTTTCTAAGGTAAGATACAGAAGTGTGCTCCAGGTGTGTGCAAAATCCACAGACAGAGAGTTTGCTCCCATGTGACACTGTTTCAGGCCCTGGGGTCCCAGTAGGGAACCAGGCAGAACCCCACCTCTCATTGTGCAGCTCACATTCTAGTGGGTGTGGTGGGGCTGAATGGGTAGGCGATGGCCAACTTTGCAGGGCCTTTGAGCAGCAACCTGCATTGGTTTATTGGGGGCAACTGCCAGAGTTTGATTTTGGCCTCAGTAGTTACTACCTGGATGATTCTGGATAGGTCTTCTGTCTTCTCTGTGCCTCAGTTTCCATGTCTATTGAATGAGGATATTAATAATATTTATCTTAGTTGTGCGATTAAATAAAAAGACATTTAAATATTAGTTTTTAACTTTGGGTTTAGTGATGACACTTTATTTATTTATTTATTTATTTATTTATTTATTTATGTACTGGAGATTGAACCCGGGAGCATTCTACCTTCGAACTACACCTCTAGCCCTTTCCCTTTTTATTTATTTACTTTTTATTTTGAAATAGGGTCTCCATAAGTTGCTGAGGCTGGCCTCAAACCTTTGATCCTCCTGTCTCAGCCTCCTGAGTATGATCATGCCTGACAAGACACAAGATTTTAAGTGCAAAGTTAAGCCATCTTGGGATTTAAGTAGGCAATTGGATGATATGTCATATAATTTTAGAAGTACTCCCTTACTGCTATATGGGAAGCTGAGTAGGGACAGTGGAAATAGTTTAGAGGCTATTGTAGAAGGCCTGAGCGAGAGGCAGCAGTGGCCTAGAAACAGAAGGAATGTCCTCTGCTCTCAGAATCTCTCAGATAGGTTCTGAGCACAGAGGACAAGTGGTTGGCTGGACATACAAATGATGAGATTAAATGATATTCTGCAGGAAGTGCAAAGTTAAAAAGAAGAGGATGATCTAGGCATGGTCGTCCACGTCTGTAATCCCAGTGTTTGAGAAGCTGAGATAAAAAGATTGTAGATTCCAGACCAGCCTCAGCATCTGAGCGAGACCCTATTTCAAAATAAAAAATAAAATAAAATAAAATAAAATACGACTAGAGGTGTAGCTCTGAGGTAGAATGCCCCTGGGCTCAATCCTCAGTATACACACACACACAAAACAAACAAACAAACAAACAAAAACTAGCAAACAAACAAACAATAGAAAGATGAAGAGCAAACTCTGAGAAGCACCTTGGTGAGCTATTAGGAAATCCTGAGTGGATGAAGATTTATACCTAAATTAAATCAGGATAATAGAAACTGTGAGATTGGAGGAGGGGAAACAAGAAATATGATGCAATGGTAAGTAAAATTTCTTAGAAACAATTTCTGGCAGAAGTGGATCTGAGAAGCACTTCTTTAAAGAAGACAAACACCTGTGTGTAGGTTTGTGGACTTGAAGGAGTAAGGACTAGAGAACATTCAAGTGAAGACAATGTGTGAGACAGGAATTATGACCACTGCAGGAATCATTTGCAGTTGCTTGGGCCAGCTGGAGGAAAACATGATGCACACCTGACATCTCTCACCAAGTGAAGTGCAGAAGGTAGTATGGATAGTGAACATTAATAGTTGGAGCCTCTTCCCCAAAACTATCAAAGACTAAGGGGGTCTTAATCCCATAAGTAGCAGATGCATGTGACTGGAGGGAGAGTCCCTGCATGCTAATTCTGGAAAGGGGCACAGAAGTAATGAGAACCTCAAGATAAAGCAACTCCCTTCTTGAAGATGGTAAAAGGTAGTTTATTACAGATATATGCCACAGATTCAAGAATATGGAATTCAAAGTGATGACATGGCATGAAATTCTGGAAAAGGATGGCCCAGGAGAACTGGGAAGTCTAAATGTATAGAGAGAGAATCAGGGAAGGTGGGAGAGAAAGCAGAGGAAAGAAAGGGAGAACTCAAGGGGGATAATGACAGAAAGGAATAAAAATTAAATCATCAAGTGAAGATGTACATTTGACTATTTGTCTATAAACTCTGATATCCCAGTATAATGAACATTTTATATAGATTAGGTTTAATATAATGAAATTTATCTCTTTCTAATTTCCTATACAATTCTCTTGGAATACAAATCTGTGAAATTTAGTTTTCTTGCAGATACAGCAACATTTTCCCATTGAAAGCCAACTTCATTTCACTTCAGAATCAAAGGAAAAGTACTATGTTAAAAATTTATTTTAATAATACTTACATTTTTAATAATGCCAGTTTATTTCCAGATAGTGCTCTGTAGCTTCTAAAGGACTTTTATGTGCTTTCCTTCACTGGCTTCTCCTGGTGACTGAGACCAGGCAATGTGTTATCATCCACAGGTCACCGATGAGGTAAAGGAGGCTGGGCTCCACAGCCTTTCCTCAGGCTCACATAGCTCACACGTGGCAGGGCCAGCTCCAGAGTTAGACCTTCTCACAGATCATCCATTGTTTTTTGATGACAGCACGTTTTATCACAAAATTAAAAATGATTGTTCAAAACTTGGGCACCCTCACTTTGGGCAGTGAGTGGCACTCCAGGGACAAAATCCATCCTTTCAGGGCAATTCTAATTCCAGGTTGGTCAAGCACTGTTCTGACATGGGCTCTTCATTCAAGAGAAGATCTAACCTAAACTGATGATATCTCTATGTTATATTTTAGGCATAGTAAATAGTGGATTTCAACACAACAAATGTGTACTTTTCACAAAACTAGTGCTGACTATCTTGAGGAAACTTGGCCCACAGGCTTCTCTCTGTCCACCTGTTTACATGAACATTATTAGAAGTGAGTAGGTGAATGTCTGCCTGTGCACGTGTCCCTAATATACTGACAAACTTGAGTAGGCAAAACTTTGCATGAACATTCTCTAACCAGAGGTGTTGAAAAGATTAAAAAAAAAATCATCAATATCACATACTCATGATCCTTTCTTTAATAGGATATAATGGTGATTATTTAAAATATCTGTTTAAAAATCACAATTCAGGAATGATTAACAATAAAGCACTATACGTATTTAACTTTTATATACTCACCATATATGATTATATATAATATATATGATTGATTTAGAAGTAAGTATACACTCATGAAACTGCTACCAGCTTCAAGGACAGACACCTCCCAAAATTTCCTTCCAATTTCTTCATTATTTTTTGTATGTGGTAAGGAAACGTAACATAAGATCTAGATCCAATTTTAAGTGTACAACATGGTATTGTTAACTGTCAGCAGTATGCTATACAGTAGGTCTCTAAAACTTATTTATTGTGCATATTGGAACTTGTTACCCTTTGATCATCACCTGCTTCCCATTTCGCCCTCTCCTCAGCTCCTGACAATCACCATTCTACTCTCTGCTTGTATGAATTTGACCATTTTAGATTCCACATATAAATAAGATCAAGCAGAATGTGTTCTTCTATTCCTTGCTTATTTCACCTAGCATGTCATTCAGATCCAACCATGTTGTCACAAGTGATAGGATTTCCTTCTAATTTAAAGACAACAAATATATTTCATTGTATATCTATGTGTATGACATTGTCTTCGTTCACCTCTTGAGAATGAAATTTATGAAGATGTATTTTTTCTCCCTCAATTTTTACTACTGTCATTCCTTAATATGTATTCTTATTAGAAATGAAAACATTCTTTTGTTTTTATTGGTGCATTGTGATCATACATCTTTGTTAGGTACAAGCTGGTAAAGGCATATATGCACACATTTCTCTTTTAACCCTTCCCCAATTCCCACCCAACTCCCTCACTCTCTCTCCTTCTCAGGTTCAGTTTAGTGATTAACTTTGATATGTTCATGAAAGTACATCATGTGCATTAGGGTGTCTCCCTTCCCCCCATGCCCTTCAGTTAAGTCAACTTCTTTGTTCATCTAAGGTTTCTCCTTCATCTGGAGTCCTTATTATGCCCCATCTTCTGCCTAGCATCTGCATATTAGGGAGAACATACGATTTTTTACTTTTTGTGACTGACTAAACTCACTTAACATAATGTTTTCCAGTTCCATCCATTTCCCTGCAAATGACATGATTTTATTCTTCTTTATGGTTGAGTAAAATTCGATTGTGCATATATCCCATAGTTTTGTAATCCATTCATCTGTTGATGGACATCTTGGCTGGTTCCATAGTTTGGCAATTGTGAATTGTGCAGCTATAAATATAGATACACATGCATCGGTCTGATAGTTCGGATTCCATTCTTTTGGGTAGATACCCAGAAGTGGTATTGCATAAAAAATTCTTAATACATTACTTTTGTATTAAAAGTCATAAAGTTGGAGTATGTGTCTTTCAAACTTTGTGAATAACTTAAAGTTGCGAATTGTCAGTGAGGAGGTGATAATTTAGGTACATACTTCCTTCTGTGGTTGATAAGGTGCTGAAATTGTACTCTCAGTGTTATATTTTAAGGCCTATATTTATAGAATTGAGAACACTAATAATGGATAATCATAATAAAGCATCCCACACTCTGAAATAATCTTTAGAATAGAACAAAACCCATTTGTTCCTCTCCATACATAAAAAGAATATGAAACACATTAACTCTTAAGCAAGTTAACAATCTCAATATTAGGGAGTTCTGATTTAGCTAAATTTGAGTATTTGTTAGTTTTTAAACTGTCCAATTTTTAAAATTTATGGCTTAGTGATGGTCAAATAACATGAAAATAAAACAAAGAACTTTATTTATGTGTGTAGCAAATTACTGTTCTCAGATAGTTACTTAGAACAAAACATAATTATTGAATTATGTTGATAGTAATTATTGAATGAAAAGATATTGGGAATTAGAAGAAACATGGACTTAGGCTGAATACAACCCAGAATCTATAGTTTTCTGACTAGACAAGTTTCTTAACCTCTCTGCTCTGCTTTTTCTTTAGATTTTATATAGTGATATGACACCTACCTTGCCAGGTTGTTTTGATTATAAGAGTTAAGATAGTAAAGTATCTGATCCAGCATATGGCATGAAATAGAGATTTAATTTGCAAATATCAGTATTAATGTAATTACTCATAGATTAAGATTTAGGTGAAAAAAGTCAAATCCATGAGGTTGAAGAGAAGACTATGGTATAAGTTACACTAAAAGGTCTATTACCATCAGTTACACTGAATGGTCAAATAGACATTTGTCTATTACAGTATATTGATAAAACATATTTGGAAAAGAAAGCTTCGCTTGATTCTGATTAGATTTCTTAATAGTGTCTGTATATCTGTCAGAGAAAAACAGATTAACTGTCTTTTCTGGGAGATGCCAATATCTTTTATGTTTCTTTGAAAGATGTTCCAGCTGCTGAAAAGCCAAAGGGCATTAGCACAGCCACACAGCCATGAGCAACAGACCCACACCAAACATCTGTTCAAAGTCAGGCAAGGGTGGCTCCTTAGTAGGGCAATACCTTAAATGAAACAAAATCAATGACAAGATGACCATGTGATAAAGAACAAACAATCTGAATTCACATTTTTCATTCCTGGGTAATTATAAAAGTACCCATTTTAATCTCAAAGTGTCCTTGTTATACATGGTCATATTATTATAAAATTGTATGACCAAAAGGCCAAGAAGTGAAATGAGAACGATTTGACCATTCAAGTTCTATCCAACCAGAGTAAAATATAAAACCATGGAATCATAAGATGAAAAAGTACTCTTCAGTTTATAGACACTTTATAATACCTCCCTCCTGCTTTCCCCCCCACCCTCTCTTTCTCCTTTTTGCTCTTACTTTCAAAACTATCAGCTAATCTTATTATTATAGAATAAAATTAAAAAGACACTATTCTCACCAGGAAGTTCTGGCTAATTCCATGAGAATAATAACATTTTTATCAATTCAGAATTAGTACCTTGACTATAAACACAAGTCCATCATGTTGTATAAAGATTAAAGAGTAGAGTAGCAAGATTATCTAATGTTACAGCCTAAAATCCAACAACTTTTTTCTCAGCCTGTTTAGTCAACAATCACTGTCTTTCTTCCTTAGATAAGATGAATGGGCCCAGAAGAGGTCACTCAGCAGGAAATCGATGCATATTTATCTGTCCCCATAATATGTTAAGGACTATGTATTGATATGAAAACTATACCAAATTCAGACATGAAATCTCATGCAACCTCAAAATATGATTACTAATTAGACTATTATTCACCAAAGGACAATTCTAAGAGGTTTATAAAAAGCATTGTAAAAGCTAAATCCAAGATATTGTTATAGTAATCAATGCAGATTTGTCAAAAAAGCATGTGACAGCAGGGAAGCCATACCTAGTTTCAAAGCTCTAATTAATTTGCCCATTTTATTAGCTATAAAGTGGGAGGAATAAGATTCCTGGGACTTATCTGTACTGTCTTAGATTCATAAATTATAAAATTGAGGCTATTTGAAAAAACCCTCTTTCTTTGTGGTGCTGGGGATCAAACCCAGGACCTCATGCATGCCAGGCAAACACTTTACCACTGAGCTACAGCCCCAACCTACTACTGAAGCAAATATCAGATGGTAATACATGTTTACAAAAGCAGCTTTCTGGGTTCAATTACCTCTTTTGCTCTAAGTTTTGCCACCAGTGACTAAACAGGCAAACAAACCTGTTTTCAAGTGACTCTCACAGTCATGTCCAGCTTTCCGGTCAGAATGAGTACCAAGGGATTTGGTTTTGGCCCCACCAGTTTTATCCTACATTAGATATTATCTCTGAGTTCATCATAGCTTCTATGTTGAAATTTTATTATTCATAGCTCAGCACTCTAAGCCTTATTCTCTTTTGTTCTCTAGGGATAAAGTGAAAAAGAACACTGCAGCATGAATGACAGATATTCAACACATTTATTTTTCTAACAAGCATTTTCTTTGCTAGAATTTTAACCAGCACTGAGCAAAATATGAGAGATGCCTTAAAAATAAAGAAACAGCCAGATTTAAAGAGCTGCATTTTTTAAGAATAGAAGTTCAAGCACTGATAAATTTGCAAGCTGAAAAATTATTACCCATATTTTATAGACATGATTATGAAGGTTGTTTCTGTTGTTTCATTACCAGTACAGCATCACCATGAAGATCTAAGTGCAGGGAAGACAGAAGGAAGATAGGAAGTGCAAAGTGCAGCTCACAGGATGAGGCTGGCTTAGAGAGCATGGAGCTATTTTAGCCTGAGGACATTGTCTTGCCACCAAGGTACACATTCCTGATGACATCATTTAAGAACTATCTAGAAAATTCTGTATACAGTTTCATCCTGTGGCTTTTCTGAATCTCATATCATATAATCCATTCTATGATTTTTCTTCTAGTTCTTTTAGAGCTATTTATCATTATAGTAGCTGTTACTTTGTTGCACAACTGTTTTAGGGAACTGATAATGTCTGTGTGTGCACGTGTGTGGTTGCAAGTGACGAAAACATGAGTGGAAGCCCAGGCGCCCCAACAGCTTTATTTGAGAAGTCATCATATTTATGAGACTAAAAACAGTGAGTTTAAAATCTGCTGTTTTTCTGAAATAGTATCCTTATTAGGGATCAATAGAAATGTTTTCAAGTTACTATAATTTTATTTTAACAGTGGTAACTATATAAAATTAATCTCTTATAAACATCTCATGCAATATTTTTAGTTAATGGCTCTAATTATTGTTAAGCTTTTTAATGACCTTCTTCTCTCCCTGTACTTTATCTAAATGAATAGCATATCTACCAATTCGAGTAAAGCTAATCAGATGAATTCCAAAATGAACATTTCAACAATGATATCTGAAGGTGAGACAGCCCCTAATACCACAGAAATATCACCTGCGGTCAATCAACATCATGTCTGTGCACCACTCTAGTGAGAACAAATAGAGACTAGAAATGTATCCCTCACATGAGTAGTTCTCTCACATTACACACTGCTTCAATACATGTTGGTATGAATGAGCATTTATAAATGACATGAAGGAATATACTCTATACACTTGTTCCTAGTTGGCAATCATACTTTTGGTTTATTGTTAAATATTGAGGCAGATCAAAATATTTATCAGTTTTCTCAGAAAAAAAAAAGGGCACTCCTCAATTTTTGCTACCCTCATCGTGATGGTAAACATTGGCTGCCATGTGCCCACCACCGTGGGATGGTCTGACAGCCTGTCAGAAAACTGGCATAAGGCTGTCTTCAAGACCTGCTGTTAGAGGCCAATTATAGCCTTTGCACTATTTGCCACAGGCTGCTGCATAGAAAACAATGCATACTTATACTTATTTTTTTCCTCCTAGCAAGATTTTAAGAGAAAAGTCCAAGTATGAAATCATACTCGTCATTAAGAAGCAAAGAGCCACTCAAAGTAACACGTTTGCCTAGATTAATCTTTTATTTTACATAAATATTGTCCTAAAATGTGAAAAAAAGATCTCATTGAATTCTAAGAAGAAACGTGATATAATAATCTCAAAGAGAGAGGGAGAACAACAGATATAGCAACAAGTTAAAGAATGCCTAAATCTACTGTCCTCGGGGGCTGATTTTCTGCATGTGTGTGTATATGCACGTTTGCGGTCATTCACCCACTGACCTATTTGTTTACTTGTCCATTTATGTGCTCATGTGTGTTTTGACAAGTCTCAGATACTACTGACTTTCAGATGGCTAAAAGGAGCTCAAGCTCACCTAACTCAAAGCACTCACTTCTATTTCCTTGGATACAGGACCTTTACACACAAAAGCCCTTAAACATAGCGCCAGACTCATGATTGCACAGCTGAAGGCACTGAAGCCCCAAGAGATGTGCTCACTGCCATTCAGCCATGAAGCAGAAGCAGGGCCAGCATCTTGCTTTCAGCCCACTGCAGGCTTTTTTCTGCCCAGCCTCTTCCTTCTCAGCAGTCTTGCTTTCCCCATTTCTAAAACAAGATTAGCAGTTTGGAGACATACATGGCCCAGCAAAGCAATAATAGGTTGCCTTAGTGTTTGTCCATCACCAATGCCTGACTCGTACACTTTCTGTTATTTC